>SKCR01025475.1:0-37295 GCA_019454045.1 Zanthoxylum bungeanum
TTTAATTACGTCTCAACGGAAAATTCGTTAATTTGGAATTAGCGAACCCGAGCCCGGGAGTGTTTGCGGGCGCACTCGCATTTCGAATTCAAGTGCGGCCCATAAGTCACATCAAGCGTCAAATCACTAGTCAATCGATTGATGTGATGTCTAGTCACTTTGAGTGACATGACAACTTGTCATTGTGATGTGAATAGTTGATGGAGGTGGTTGAGGCTTTATTGCCTTGACTTTTTGGAAAGTAAAATTTGGTATTTTGTTTTGAAAAAATGAAATTAACCAAAAACCTAACACATTTTCTCTCCTCTCTCTTCTCTCCTTCACGCCCAAAAGAGGCTATTTCTTCTTCTTTCACTGCCACTGCCGAGAGTTATGGAAGAAGAAAAGAAAGATTGTGGCAATTTTTCAAAGGTGCTAGCACACTTCTGGAGTCTTGCGAAGGTGATAGGGAACCGCACCCGTGAGCATGGAATCATCAACCAAAGCTTAGAGCTTGATGGATCATCCATGGCCAAATTTGGAGAGCTCAAAAACAGTCCACTGCCGTGAACACCATGGAGGGGAGCTTGAAGTTTTTATGTTCGTCGCATCACTCAACCGATCATTGTAAGTATTATGTAACTTCTTTGATGTATTCGCATGTTGTTTCATTGCTTAAAACGATCCCGGTTAGACCGTAGAAACCCAACATTGATACGCCTCCTTGTGAACATGGCAAAGCTGTCATAATGAGAAACGGTCAGGACTAAAATTAGGAGTCACAGTTAGTGTGATTGACAATGAGTTATCTACCTGTGAATATACGTAGGCGAGAACATGCCAAAGCACTAAGTCGAAATATATTCATGGGGTCCACTTCTCACTATAGAATTCAATTTAATTATTGAATTCCTGTTTTCCGTTGGGGATTACGGTATTATGTAAAGTAGTGGGAGGAACTGTTGGGTTAAAAATCCATAACTAAGGCAGTATGTAATATTATGAAAATTTTCGTTTTTGTTTCCTTTATTCTATTGTGTATATAGAATTGAACTTTTAATCCACTGCATGCATATTATATATATATGTGTGTTTTCTGACTTCACTTATGGTTGCAGATTTCTAGAATATGTTCTAAATTAAGAGTATACATGTATATAATTAGATTAGTCTAAACCATCGGGAACTATTGCTCCAATTTTCTTTGACAATCTAGATGGTTAGTGACTTAGTTACTAAGTCACGATATGTAATCTAAATAGATATCTATTTTATGATATAATAGTCTAGAGAGAATAGTTTCTTTTGCAGTAAGAATTGACCCGAATTAGTTCATGTCTCGAGATTCTTGACTGGCATTAAGAAATCCACATTAGGTATTTGTTTATCTAATAATGACATTTCTTGGTTTTAGTGACCTTTAGAAGTAGTGTGTCAGACACAGTTTGCTAATCAATTATCTACAATTGTTGTGAATAGTTGAAGGCAAATTATAAAGCTAAAGAAAGGAGATGTGTATAGTTGTGTATAGAGAATATTGATTCTCACAATACGACAACTATAAGGTATTGGATATCAGATCTCCCATCTAGTTATTTAAAATATTATTTAATAATTGTTTCGATATTTGATATCAGAACTTGCGACTATTGGATGGTTACATTTTCTTTATAAACAGTTATTTCATATTTTAATATGACTAGCAGTGTCATTGATATAGAGATAACATTAAGAAAATATTCGATTAAGTAAATAACTTAGAACAATGCTTTATGAGATTTTATCACTTAAGCATTAGATGCTTATTACGTATGGTAAAGGATGGTATGATACCAGATCACACCATATATCCTTATCCATTTAATGAATATTGTATTCGGGAAGTGATTAAATCTCATTTAACCATGATTGTCATTGGACCACAGATTTATTAAACTAATACATTGGATGTATGTAGTTTAATGAATTATAAATTGTCTTGAATAGTTTTCTTTACTTCGTAACTTAGTTGATGAGTTGTCATGACTTAGTTACGTGTTTATAAAAAAACACATATTGAACGTCTTGAATGGTTCGAGAACTTTCAATATGTTTCTGATGAAACACGAATAGAATATTTTGACTGGTTCAAAGATATTCAATTTGAAGTTTTGAAAACTGTATCTTTAAAATTCATCATGAGTCTTTGAATTGTTCAAAGATGTTTGATATGATCAAACATGTGAAATTATGGAAATTAGTTCTAAGATTATTCAATGAATATGATTCTTACTCAATATTATTCTTCTACGAGCCCTCGTGATGGAATTGGTCAGTGGGAGAAATCGAATCTTATATGATTTAATTTGATTCGTTTGATATTGAGTGTTACCGAATTAGTTTCAATACTCTTGGGGATATGCTTCAGTAACACTAATTCATCATTTTAATTAATGTTCCATTAGTTTCTACATTTACGTATATGATATGTATAGGTAGAAAATTTGAATCTTGAAAAGTTTGAGATTTAAATCTTTCTTTTGTATAATGGTTATATAATTGAAAGTACTTGCGCCTCGGAGGTACAAGTAAAAGTTTATCATTTATTCTATTTAATAGAATATTTTATTCTATTTGATAGAATATTTTTTTTACGATCCCGAGTAATAAAATTATTTTATTAGTTGGTATGTAAAATCGAATGTTGATCATTATAGAAAAGACTTGACTTATTGATGTCAATTGTGAGAGTGATAAATTATAAATGGAACTACATAATTAATAAGATGAAAAGACCCTTCGACAGCTTCCATATAAGTCCAATAGTATGTCAGAGTCATTTGCGAAGTATTTGATACTTAATGGTTCTACAGTTTTCTTATCGAAGAAAATTATCCTATAATTTATAGTGGGAGTGATATTTGATATCGATCTCGGAAGTTAGCATTGAACCATAGATCTAAGATTGTTCATAGCTTACTACAATCAAGTTTTGAACTTGATTAAGTTTTCGTTATGAATCGTTCATAAAATGTGCAAATGGTTTCAACAGCGAAAACAAAGTGAGCTTATTAAAGGTTTGACCTTTATAGTATGACAATGAGAAATGTTATACTCAGCAATCTATTGTAGATTCTGGGGAAACTTGTCTCTAGTCACACTAATTGAACAATTAAAGATATGTTGGTTAATATTGATATTAAAAAATGTATTTTGGCTAAAGAATGTAAAGTGGCGTTCATGAATGGTTTCTTCGAATAAGAGATCCATTGTGGTTTCTTTATTTGAAGAGTTCATTCTAGAATGGCCCTGGAGTTTGTATTCTGCTAAGATCACAGTTTGATATACTAGCTTATAGAGCCTATTGTAGACTCATATGAGCTTTCCAAAAATCCATGTTCTCTAATTTTGATATTAGTCAGATTGTTTGATTTTATCAAAGCATAGAGAATATATATTTGATAGTAGGGTAAGTGGGAGCGTGTATATTTCTTTTTATTATTATATATCCTAACGACATTGTCATTATTAATGTAATAATGAAATATTTGAAAGGTAAAAAGTTTACCTAAGTCTTCTTTTCTCCATGATAATAGTGGGAGTGGTCTCTATTATATTCGATATAAAGTTTTATATATGATATAAAACAAGAGACTTGTGAGATACTCCTATTATTCGTGCATTAGATATGATCTAATAAAGGACACAGCAAGACTATCTGTGTGACAGTTAGTATAACTGTTTGACAATTAGTGTGTCACTTGAATATAATATTCATCTTTCATACAGGATGATTCCTTTGTCGAAAGTAAAATTGATTAGAATGTCTAGTCATTTATGCATCATAGGATGATGGCATAATGAATACTATATTATGTGCGATTATAAATATCAATTTAATCGTAATTGTTACTAGTAATTTGGATATGCTATAGACTATAGGATGTGTCTTGAAACATGTTCTTTGTTATCTTTGAGATATTAAGAACGAGTTTCTTATTCATGGAGAATATAATCCGCAACCATTAGGGTCAGATTAGTTTTGAGTCTAATTATGACATTAGATGGTCTATGTCATATAGAGTCAGAAAAGATGTAGTGGGAGTGTCACGAATGATCCTACTGTATTAGTGTAATTAGTTGTAACTTATGAAGTATTGACTTATGAAGTTGCATAATGACCTTATAGATTAGAAGTTTTGATATCAGTATTGTGGTTCGATTATCTCATAATATTTGGATTTGATCTCTAAATATATAGACAACTCAGTAGATGTAGCACAATATTGATGTCACATCTGAGTCATATTGATGTATAACTTAGGTTATACAATATATGAATGATGCTGGCTAAGGGAAACGATTGGGTTTGTTGGACAAACTCAATATGTTATGGCAGGCTTACTTGTTATTGCCTACCTCTTGAGTGCTAGGTCAACTCTTGAGGACCATGCGTATGTAATACATATTTAGATCTGTATATGATAGCATGGATTGGTACTAGAGCAAGTGGGAGAAATTGTTAAGGTTGGTGCTCAGAGTGCCAATCCGGATCGTATTTATATCCGATTCATGAATACGAATAATTTATTTTTCCATAATATTACTTATTTATGGTAGTACTTCTTGCTTTTATATACATATTCGATCTAATTACGATTAGATTGAAACTAAATATGATTTAGTGATATGTATATATTAGACAAAGACTCGATAATATATTTTGTAGTGTGAATTTATAAAATAGTTTGTAATTGACATTGGGTAGTGTCACTACTAGAAGTATATTATCAAATAAAGTTCATGGTCAAGATTTACTAACGCGAGTCGGTTAGTAAAATCCACTGAGACCAGTACATATCGTATATCGAGACTTGATCCGATGGTTAATCCCAATGAACCATGAGTCTTGGGAGACTCGTATAGACGTGCAGGTGTTTATTTGATAAACACTAAACGACTCACAGAAGATTTCCTAATATATGGTACACCAACGTCAATAGGAATCTTCTCGAGTCGAGTAGCATAGTGGTCATTCGACTTGAGATACCACTGTGGATATATGAGATATCCTCCACACTTTGATGGCTGTCACGTCACTGATCTATTTAGATCATACCTCCGCATGTTCATTGGGAGTGGACTGATGCTCATGATATCCTGTGAGTATCAGATAGAATCTGTCAGTCCTGTGTACATGGCATATGTATCATATATGTATTTATGATCTAGTAAATCCATGGCCGTGGTATACTTCGGAAGCGAGTTCCGAGTGTTATTTAGAGATCGTAAATTTAAAAGTCGACTATATTATACCTTAAGGATTTGATGTTCTATCTATATCCCTGGTATAATATTGATAGCCTGTAACGGAGTGATTATACGTTTGCATAGTTTAGCGAGATTATATGTGGTCGTCATAATTCATGAGTGAGTGAATTGTGAACACGAAATTGGATTCCGTGACGGATAAACCTAAACTTAGAGAGTCCCACAATATGAAGTGTAGTCGTTGATCACTTGGGCAATATGTTATGAATAATAGATTATGAATAATACTTCACCGTATTAAATGAGGTAATTCGAATCGTTTAATCGGTTAAATGAAAATACATGTATTAGGGGCATTTCGGTCAATTAATAATTAATATGTATTTGTATTTGATACAAAATTTGATTTGATACATATTAATTAATTGTCAAATGAGACTTTGACACATGCAATTAATATGTGTATTTGTTATTTAATGTAAATAAAATACGTATATAATAATAATCGCATTAATTAATTATTTAAGTATTTAAATGTTAAATATCTAGATAATTAAATTATATCAATAATACATAATTGTTATGCAATATGTTTGATTATTATTGGTTACATATGGCATGATTCTATTAAGCTTAAAGTTTACAAATTGGATTATGTTAACTTAAACCTTATTATTATTATTTAATTAGATTAATTGACCAAATGACCAAAATACCCTTATTCCCTCCCTAAGTCGGTTTTGGCTTACTATTTAAAGTGAGAAAATTTTGTTTTCTCATTCATTAATCTCCTTGGCCGAAACCTTCACAAAAGAAAAGCTCCCAAATTTATTTGAAGAAACAAGGAAGAAAGTGAAGAAATCAAGAAAAGGTTTAAGGAAATTAGGAGATTTGGAGGTAATCGTCATAACTCTTAAGCTTAGAAAGCTTGTTTCTTATTCTTGAGTATCTAGACAAGTTCTAGGGTTTATTGCTTTCTTATATTTTGGGGATTTTTGATTTGGAGGATGGATTTGGAGGCTAGATGCATGTGTGAAATTAGATTGGATAATATTAATGTAATATTAGTTCAATTTTGTCATTTGATGACTTGTTGCCATTCTAGAGTGTTATGACCACTCTTGTAACTCCTAGAATTGTTCTTGAGTTCTTCATAGGTGGTGGCTTTGGTTGGTATTAATGTTGATATGATTAATGTTGAGAAATTTGGATTTAAAGCATGAAAAATTATATTTTTGGTTACCAAATCAGACCTGGAATTTCTGTGATTTTGGTGATGAAAAGTATGTTGTATGAATGTATTGGATGTGTTTTGGTCATTGGAACAATTGCCGTAAATTGTTTCGAAGTTGAAATATGCGAAAACGGTGAAAAACGGCGTTACCAGATAAGTTTTGGGCTTATCGGGTGTCCGCTGTCCAAACAGTGAATTGGTCACTGTTTGTGTAGCCCATGAACTGCCCAAGCACTATTGCAGCTAACCTGGTCAGCCCCCATATATATTGGTTGATGCATTGATTATTTGAAAGAATTAAAAAAAATAGATTTGAAACCATGGTTGAATGATAAGGGAAATAATGAGACTTTGGTTTTGTACATGTGGGTGATGTTATGTCTTAGGCATATGCCTCATGATCACGTTCTACTTATGTACTCAAGTGTATGCACTAAGTATAAGATTTATGAACATGATTTATCATTATGATTTAGATGGATACATTGTGATTACACCTTGTGAATATATTCTATAATATGAATCATCTACATGTTCATAGTTTATGAATTAAGTTATAAACCTAAGTTTATAGTTTTAGTCTTGTATTTTAAAATATGGCTATTATATTCAGATTGTGTTATTAATTAAATTCATATTTCCAAGCTTATGATTTTAGTTCACGTATTCAGGTTACGACTGTATGCCTACATTTCTGTTATGTTATGAGTTACGTGTTTAGTTTATAAAATAAACATGTCTTTCATGATAAAATTCTGGCAAGTCTCTATATGTCTTTTAGTTAATGTCCTCGTCAGGATTCTAAGTCTATGTGTTAAAAATCAATATCATGTTTAGTTAAGTAGTTGGTGACATGATTTATGATTATATTAGACTAGACCCGAGCCACCAAGGGTTTGGGTAGACTTTATCCATGTGATTGAGTGGTTTGGAATAATGATGCATAAATTTCTCATATTTTGAATGTATGTGTGTATATATGTGTGTGTATACACTCGGTTAGAATGATGATCTTCACACTCCTTTAGCATGCCTTAAGTATGTCATGTCATCAGCTAGAGTTGCTATGTCTGTGAAGTAGCTTAGGTAAAATAATCTTGTTATATATTTACATCTTGTCTTTATTTTTCATTTCACGTCAAAATTTCATGTCATAATATTTTCATTTTACAAAACATATTTCATTCATAGATCATGATTTCATGCACATGTTGTCAGATTTCAATAATAATTTCATGATTATGTTTTTAAGTTCATGTCTACAGTTTAAGTTTTCATGATTTAAGTTTACAGTTTAGGATTTTTAGTTCATGTAGCAAGTTCGCATGTTTTCATTTTTCGTCAGCATATTTTTCCAAATGTCTTGATATATTATATGTTTTATGTAAACGTGTTTTTAGTACCTATTTTTCATGTATATCAGTTTATGTTTTAAATAAATGTTTTATAAAATAAGGAAAATAAAATAATTTCAAACCGCCAGTATCGAGCAATTCCTTCATATATAGTGAGCCCGAGATCTCTTATATTGCCGCATAGGCTTTTCTTGGTCATGTACATGTTCCCCAACTTACGCTGTATAAGGTCTTGCTAAGTAGGTTTCGAGCCCCCAAGTCACGATACTGGTGTGGATTTCATGTTTTAGAACATGTGCAAGCGTACGCGGGGACGAAAGCTCAATACCATTACATATGGCAATGCAGAGGAGATGTCCCAATCCCAATCGCTGCAGATGTGATTTCAGCTAATCTTATAGTTTTTAAAAAATTATAGTTTTACAGATACATGCAAAGTTTTTAGAACATTTTTACGTTTTATCACTTCAAATTGTATTTTCAAGTTCACGATTAAGTTTTACGCTTTAAGATTTAGTATTTTCATGTATATTGTTGCATACGCGTTAAAAGAATTTAGTTATGTTTTCAGATGATTTTGCATGGTCGTTAGTTAGGGTTATAGTTTTTGTTCCGGTATATGTTTTCATGCTAATGTTTCTAATTTATAAGGAATGGTGACCTTTGTAATTCATGAATAATTTTCAAGTATATTAAGATAAGTATTAGCTAGCATGTAACTCATGTCCGGTCAAGCAAGAATAACTCACGAATAGACTTGTAGCACACGTGTTAGACATGACTATCAGGGAGGTTGCCACACTATCTCATACCGGTCATATCTTGGGAATCTTTGACATGACACATTTTCTAATGGTCAGGACCCCAGAACAAGCGCCACAGAGGTTTAAGAAACTAAAATTATCATCAGGCTCCGTGACGGAAACATATCATCAAGCGACTTGGTGAAAACTTAATGATAAGTCATAAGACATGAAAACATGAATCACGCATCGAGGGGGAAATATATCATCCACAAGCGTCTCAACGGAAACATATTGAAAGGTAATAAAATATTAAAAACTTGCATCAAGAACTGAGACTGAAACGTATCGTTATCATATATCATCAAAAATAGGTTATCCGCATAAAATTTATAAAAAATACTTCATAAATATCATAAAATAAAAATATCAATTAAATCATAAACCAAAAGTAACGTGAAAACAGAAAGCAGAAATATCATAAAATCAAATTATCAAAATATCCACAGAATATCGTAAAACTGATCTCTATGATTGAAATCAAATTTCAAAATCCATATTTTAGTAACCATAACATCAGTCCATGAACCGACTTAACTGGACGAAAATTAAACTAGTCGTCCAATGTCTGAATCGTGCTTACTGACCGGACATTGTCCGAAATATGAGCATGTCAACCGAGGGTAAGAGAACAATCGTAATCAGATAGGCAGTGCCCAAAACACTTAGAAAATATATTATCGCAGAATCATCTCGTATCAAAAGTGGAGTCAAAATATTTTATTTGTATTCAAAACTTTTCAAAACTGGCATACAAATCATTTACTATATAAGGACAAACAATCAAAGACATTCATACACATATCAGGCTCATCACCAAACATGTATCAAATCCAACATCAATTACCAAGAACTCACATGTCAGACATATCAGATAGCACATTTTAGATCCATCAAATATTGACAAATGACTCATACATCCGGAAATACTATTATCAAAGTACATATCAATAATATAATTCTAACTTATTATTTATATATATACACTCATAACATATGATTTTGTACATACTTATTCCAAACCACCCAATCTCATGTTTATAACCAACCCAAATATGTGGTGGCTTGGATCTAACCAAATACATTCATGAATCATGTCTTCAGCAACCTATCTATGTATGTTTATTGATCTATAACGCGTAAACTTAAAATTTACAATTTAGTTTATAAATGTACACTGAGGATTCGAATCACAACATAGAACATGTATGCAAATCATAAATATATAACATACATGTGAATCATGATTGTAAAACATATACGTAAAATCTGTACTTAAATCACATACTTCCACATATACATAAAATAAAATCACAAAACATATACCTTAAACATAAACCATTCAATATAGTTCGATTTGAAATTGCAATATAAACCTTAAACTAATTGCATAACGTGATCATAATACGTAACAACCATCAGTCATGAGTTTAAACATCCGCCATGCATAATCTAATTATACATGAAAGTTGTAGATCACTGTCTTGACTTGGTTTTGGTCGAAATTTGGAAAAATATCCAACATTAAAGTTGTAGATCACTGTCTTATATTGTCGACGATATAAAGATCATCAAAACCAAACATTGGGAACCCAAGTTATGGCAAAGACAATAAAGGTTGTCAGTAATGCGAAAAAATTTAACTGTACCACGAAACTAAAAAATATTACTCCATGATTCTGGAATAATTCATGCAAACAATGAACGTGCTAATAATACATTTCAAAAAATAAATTAGGACTCATAAATGCATGAAAAAAAATTATAATTAAACTGTGACAAATGGAGTGTTTCATTTTTCATTCCTTATAAAATTTCTTCCTCAAAATTTCCTTGTCCTTATATCTGATCAATCCGAGCTAATGCACATACGAAAAACTATCATATCATTATCAACACTAAGTTAAAAAAAAAAGACCTAACATGACAGATAATTGGTAACATTTTCTGAGAAAAACCTTTTTAACCAATATTCTGTTAGACTAATGACAAAATTTTTTCTATCAGGAAATTTATGACGGACTTAAGACATAATATTTTCTATCACGAAGGTTTGTGACAGATATATGATAGAGATTTTGTCTATCATAAAATTTATTACGGACTTATGATAGAGATTTTTTCTATCATAAAATTTATGACGGAGTTATGATATAGATTTTGTCTATCATTAAGTTTTATGACGGACTTATGACATAATTTTGGCCTTCACAAACTTTATGACGGATTTATGATATAGATTTTGTATGTCATAAATTTTATGAGGCAATAGAAATTTTAACTTTCACAAAATAAAAAAAAAAAATTAAACAAAATAATGCTTCTATTTGGATTCGATCTCTAAACCATTATTAAGTCAAAGCCTTATGTTTAAATAGAATACCACTGGGCCACATGTCTTTCTTTAAATATGTATTATAAAAACATCAATTAAAATGATTAGATTGGTTATAGCCCAAACAAAAAAATTGAAATACTTAAAAATTTGACAAATTATTTGTTCCATCTCAAATCAAATTTCTTCCCTCTCTTAATAAATAAGAAAATTGAAACTCTAAAAATATATACATAAATCTGTATGGGTTGAAAACCCTATGTTCCCTACCTGACAACCGCAATACACAATTGAAAAATTGATTTTCAAACCCTAAGTTCCCTAATTAACAACATTGTCGCTGCTTCTTCTTCGTCGCCATTCTCCGAGAACTCCTCTTGTTTCTTATGATTTAAGGTCACACTACACTCCTCGCACGGTCCGACCTTAAATCCTTTTCGGTTCAAAATGGTCCATTACTGATGCCAATATAATATTTACACTTGAATGAGGTATCCTTCATATCTTATAATGCAGTTACATGGGATATAGTGTATAAAGCACACATCATAGCGCAAACACAAAAAACAGAAAAAATAAATAAATTTATAGTTGGAAATACAATATTACAATAGTAATTAAACAAACTAAAACATGTAAAAGCACGCATTAAGTGGGTTTAGCCTCGGACATAGCCTATGGTCTGTCGAATATAATATTCAATCTTCATGTTCGGCCGGACTTACTAGGTGTCTGGGAGGATGTACTGCGTTGTACAGAAACATAAAAATATTCATATGCAATAACATGTATAAAAAGACATGCATTATCGATACATTCATAACAAAATGGCCATCTCTCAGTGGTATGTTGAGTTGATCCTAAGTTCGGACCATACTACTGTCCATTTAGAATCGACTATGAAACTTACATTTGGATTTTCATCCTATTTACCACGGTATCACAAGGTCGGATATAACATATGTCAAGCCAAACATAGGACATATCAGGCCAAACATTACTTGCAGATTACATAGTAAACAATATAGCATGCATATCAATTCTATCTTGGCCAGTAAAATAAACACATTTATATTAACAGTTAAAGAAATAGAATAAACCAAGTAATCATGCATAAATTAACAGTGACGAGCGTAACAACGAAAATAGCTAAACATGCAATAAGCTATAGAAAGCTGTAAAGACGGTCGGATATAACTGTCTTTGGCTGGATGTGTGTGCATGTCCAATGATTAATGTATATGATTTAGCAGTATAGAGGTTGAGTTGGTATAAGCTAAGACTTTTCTGAGTGATGGAAGTTCATGATTGATTGGATACATATATGAGTGGTAATGTTGATTGATAAGTAAAGAATGTAAGGATTGTAAAGGTGATGGTATCGTGTAATGAGTTTGTGACACGTGATATATGTATATATATATATATATATATATATATATATATAATATATATATATATATGCATGTGTGTATGTTTAAATAGTTAATGATTTCATGGTGTAATAGCCGAGCTGGTTGGGAAATCCGTTCGGACGACATTCATCCCATACCTATTCTAAAATAGGTAATGAGTCTCATAAAAAAAAAAGCATTATATGTGTGACCAAGCTCATATGTATGTACTGTCTTGATTGTGTGTTCCTGGATGTCTTGATTGTTGTGTATGCTTGAGTATATGTGTATGTATGATAGATCCTGTGATATGTATGGATGATGTGTGTGTGCATGGAATGAAAGAATGACATGTAAACTAGTGTGACCATAAGATGCTATAAAATATATGTGCTAAGTTTTTATTGTATTTATGTATATTGTGAAAGAGATATGAATGTTAAGTTACCATAAGGTTTTTGGTATTGAAGAATTTTTGTTAAGAGTTAAAGTAGGTTTGTTTTAGTATTGAAGAAAGTAGTATCCGAATAGAAGACAGTTTGTTTGAGTTGCCGATTTGATGATATTTCAAAGATGGATAATTGTGATAAAAGTATATATGTATGACTTCATGTTTCATGTGATTGAAGTGTATTTGATATTAAACGATGTTCTTTATGGTATTCATGTTTTGCTTTGTATTCTTTGGATGATAGCTATTAGATTAGCGCATATGTAGATATGTAAATATGAAAGTTTGATATGGGTTAAGTATAAAGGATAATAACAAGTTAATAAAATCTGAACCTGTAATAATTTAGTAATTCTGATAGACTGTTGATATGTTTAATTTTTTTGTTTGAAGTTTATATTTGACTTGTTTTTGTTGGGGTTTTAGGCGAAGGGCGCGGCGAAAGCGCTGTTCGGGCGAAATCATAATTTTAAAACTTTTTCAAATTAACGAATAAATTATTTAATATCTAATATGAATAATTTATTCATATTTCACCTAAAAAAATTTATTCGATATCAAATCACGACATAAACAAGGTAGAAACTTCGCGAAACTTTTACGAAAAACGTTTTTTCCGCAAAATGATGCAAAACGCGTTTTTGACCCAACCGACTAACCAACAGTTATGGGGACTGCCCCAGGTCAGCCCCAATAGTGTTAGGGCAGTTAATGGGCTGCCCAAACAGTGACAAATTCACTGTTTGGACAGTCGTCATCCGGTTGGCTCAAAAGTCACCCGGTAACGTCGTTTTTCAACGTTTTCGCTTATTTCAAATCCGAAACACTTTCCGACCATTGTTCCAACTCCCAAAACACATCCAATACATTCAAAAGACATCATTTTCATCACCAAAAATAGAATTGTTCTAGATCTGATCCAGAAACAGAAAATGTCAATTTTCATGCTTTAAATCCAATTTTTTCAAGATTAATCAAATTAATCAAAACACCAACCAAAGTCACCACACATGAAGCACCCAAGAAAAATCATTGGCATTAAAAGAGTGGTAATAACACTCTATAATGGCAACATATCATCAAATGATTAAATTGGACCAATATTACAATAATCTCTACCAAATCACTTCATACATGCATCAAATCCTTCCAATTCATCCACCACAACCAAAAGCCCCAACTTTTATGAAAAGAAGAAACCCTAGGATCTCATAAGATCATCAAGAAACATGAAACAAGTTTTATAAGCTCAGGGAGTTGAAGAATTACCTTTAATCCTTGTTTTCCTAATACTTTTCTTTGATTTTCTTCTTTTCTTTCACTTGAATCATCAAGAAAATATGAAACCCATTTTCTTATCAAACTTTCGGCCAAGGCGGTGTTGAAGATGAAGAAAACAAATTTTTTTTATTTAAATAAGAAGTTACCGACTTTTAAGGGTATTTTTGGCATTTTGAAAATTTAATCAAATTTAATTATATTAAACTTTATAATAACCAATAAATATGGCACACATAAAGTTTAATTAAATCATGCCATGTGTTCCAATAATAATTAAACATATTTCATAACATTTATGAAATATATATATTATTTAACTATTCAAATATTTAACAATTAAATATCTAAATAATTAATTAATATAATTATTATTATTTATGTATTTTTATTTACAATAAATAACAAATACATATATTTATGGCATGTGTCAAAATATTATTTGACGATTAATTAATGTGTATTGAATCAAATTATGTATCAAATACAAATACACAATAATTATTAAATGACCAAAATCCCCAAATGCATGTGTTATCGTCTAACCGATTAAACGATTTGAATTAACTCATTTAATCCGATGAAGTATTATGAATAATCTGTATTATTCATAACGCGTTGCCCAAGTGCTCAACGAGTACACTTCATATTGTGGGACTCTCTAAGTTTAGGTTTATCCGTCACGAAATCCAATTTCATGTCCATAATTCACCCACTCATGAATTATGACGACCACGGATAATCTCGCTAAACTATGCAAGCTGAGGTCATTGCATACGTATAATCCATCTGTCATAGGCTATCCATATTATACATGGGATATAGATGAGAACGTCAAATCCGTTCGGTATAATATAGTCGACTTTCAATTTACGATCTCTAAATAACACTCGGAACTGATTTCCAAAGCTATACCACGGCCATGGATTTACTAGATCGTAAACACGTGTAGGATGCATATGTTCTGTACACAGGACTGACAGATCCTCTCTTGATACGCACAAGATATCATGAGCATCAGTCCACACTCAACGAACATGTGAAGGTCTGATCATAAATAGATCGGTGACGTGACTGCCATCAAAGTGTGTAGGATAACTCATATATCCCACAGTGGTATCTCAAGTCGAAAGACCACTATGCTCGCTCAACTCGAGAAGATTCCTATTGACGTTGGTGTACCATCTATTAGGAAATCTTCAGTGAGTTGTTCAGTGTTTATTAAATAAACACCTACATGTCTATACGAGTCTCCCGAGACTCATGGTTCATTGGGATAAACCATCGGACCAAGTCACGATATACGACATGTACTGGTCTCAACAGATTTTACTAACCGACCCGTGTTAGTAAATCTTGACCAGGAATTTTATTTAAGGATATACATCTTATAGTGCGCTTCCCAATGTCAATTACAAACTACATTGTAACTGCTCACTACATTGTAAATCCTAGGGTCTTTGTCTAATATACACATATCACTAAATCAGATTTAGTTTCGATCTAATTGTAACTAGATATCTAATCATAATTAGATCGAATATGTGTATAAAAGATAAGAGGTGCTACCATTAGATAAGTAATATTATGGAAAATAAAATTGCTCGTATTTATGAATCGGACATAAATACGATCCGGATTGGCACTCCAAGCACCAACCCTAACAGTTTGTTATAATACTAGCATGGTTACTTAATGAGTTTTTAAAACTCACACCAAACCAATTTGCTAGTTTTACAAGTTGGCTTCCAGAATGGTTAACCACGACAGCTTTGGAAGTCATGCTCGAGATGCGGATCACCGAAGCGGTAGTCACCCTCGCAAGTGTCCTGGAAGAAGTTTTAGAAGTTTAGGATATTTGGTTTATTATTTTATTTGTCGTGCTGAGCACGCCATTTATATTAAGTAAATGTTTTGATTGCTTATGATGTTGTGGGCACAGAGCCCTTGAGTATTGATATATGATATAGGTATGAAGCCCTTAGGGGATGATTTTGATGTGTTGATATGGACCTGATGTCCATTTTGATATATGATGTTTGTTTCAGATTCATTTTGCTGCTAGACTGAGATCCAGGTTGTCTAGTTTTATGGTACATCATGCCGGATTTTTTTATAAATTTAGAGGCTTATGGAGATGGGTTAAATCTGTCTCCTGCTGATAGCATCCTACCTCTGGTGGGTGTTATAATTAAGGAGATTATTTCCTTTTTTATATTTTAAATTACTGCTATAAAAAGAGAACCCTTACGCAACCAAGGGGATTCGATTTTTGGGAGACCTCAAACTAACCTCTTACCAAAGAAATCATAAAACACCCACGCATAGCACCAAAACAAGATCAATTCCTTGAATCTCTCTCTCTAGTAGGCAGACCCTATATTCAACCAAGACTATCAGATGTGTTCTTAGAGTCAAGTTACACCTAAGATAAGACTCGAAGACCCTTAAAATCTAGTTTCACATATATCATTTTGACATAGTATATCCAGCCAGACATCTTCTATATCCGGCCAGATATACATTTGTCACAAAATAAATTTGGTTGTACATAAGGCTATATCCAAAAATATGTTTTCCTATGGTATATAGGATGGAAACTCAGACGTTAACTTCGTAGCCGAATCTGAATGGACAGTAGTATGGTCTGTTCTTGGGATATAAATCTACTTACCAAGGGATGACTGTCGACTTTATTCGTCATTACATATGTTCTTTACTATTATTTAGTATAACTTGGATTTTTTATTCTTATTCACTTTATTAGGTTGTTGTTTCATCTATTCTGGATTTGTAAATTATTGTTGCATGTTTTTCATAATTCTAGTTTAGACTGCACCTCCAGCCTGACTTCCAGTAATTCCAGCCGAACATATATGTTAAAATTCATATTTGACCAGCCATTCTCATGTTTGTCTAGTTCTAACTAATTTCATTACGTTGATACTCTTGGATGCTTATTTATCTTTATTTATTGCCTTTTATTTCTATGTTTTCATTCTTGACCGTTTTAAATTATTTTGCATGATATTTGCATTATAAGGCAAGCTGATACTTCTCTTTAAACCTCAATGTTGTACTGGCAAAAGCAAGGGACCATTATGAACCCAAACAGGTTTAAGGTCGACCATTCGAGGGTTATAGTGTGGCCTAAATCATTCTTAGTCTCTTATACTTAGTGGTGACTCCTTAATTCTATAATTAGTTCATTGTGGGCTAATTATACTCTCTATGGGCTACGAGCCCAACAATGTTGTGGTCGCTGATGTCATAGGCATAGCAGAAAATCATGCATCGCTTATGCGGCCGGATTTTCTAATTAAGTATGCATGTCTGGCCGGAGATTCTATCTAAGAAAACATAATCAAAGATGATCTCGTCAAGTCGTATCTTTGTGTGTTATCTGGCTCCAGAAAATACCTATAAATATTGGGTTGTCACTGGATTCGTACTAAAAGGGGTTAGGAACTCCAATAATTAGTGTTTATTTCTCTCTCTCTAGGGTTTCAAAAATCAGAATTTCAACAAGACTTCTTTAAGATTAAATTTGGATGAATTTTAAGGGGGGAGCTCTTTTTTATAGTATGAGGGAGGATCTGAGATTGGAAGGGGAATAGAATCCCTTTTTTGGCCTCCTCTCTGTCTGACATTACTAGTATTACTGTAGATTATAACATTCGATCAATGTCCGACCGGACGCACAATTTGAATTGTAAGTTCAGTTGGCCAATTATCAGTCTGTAACTCCAATATTTGGAAATTCGCACGTGCGTTGACCACTTTAATACATGTCGAGCTGGATTTTGAATTTCATATCCGACCGGCCACAATCACAAACCTTGTCTTTGGTAAGTGATAATCTGAACATCTAATGACATATGTGACTTCTCTAGCTCAATGTAGGGTTTTTCAGGGTGATTCCGGCCGGATATTCTAGTTTGAGAGAAGGTAGGCCGGACATAAGTGATGTGTCGGCTGGCTTTTGGTTAAACTCATTGGTGTTCCTTTCGATCTTGGAACTCATCTTGTAATTTTCTCTTTATTCAATGGGTGTCCCCATAAGAGACTTATCATTGGGCTATATTTAAAAATACATTTTCTACAATCTCCCCCACTTTGGTAGGCTTGTGCAGTGTGTGACATTAACAAGTCTATCAAAATCATGCATGCATTTTTAATTACCTGATTTATCGGGTGTTGACGGACTTACCTAACTTTGTTGTAGTTTGTTTGTTGATAGGCCCTTGAACCCTCTGATAGCTAGATGTCTCGATCTCTATTGTGATAGTGGTTGGACCCTTGTTACCCGATGCTTTGATCTCTGTGTTAGGATTGGTTTAGTGATGATTCTGAATTAGGTTAGTTTATTTTCAAAAATTAATTAATTTTTTTTTGTAATTTGGAGTTGATTCAAGAATTATCTAGTGTTAGTATTACTTTATATTATTTTATTAATTATATTGTGTGGAGGTTAGTTTAAGGAAGAATTTGGATTTGGTTAGTGTTAATTTTGGGTTATTGTTAGGTTATTGTAAATTTTGGGTAATTGTTAGTTTTCATATAAATTTTGAGTTAGGTTATTGTTAAAATTAATTTAAATTTCAAAATTGATTGTTAGAAATTTTTTTAATTACGTTATGTCAGAAATTTTGTTAATATTTTGCTATGTTTTCCAAATTTGAAAATTCAAAATTGAAAATCATACTACATGACGCAAAACTTAATATTACTGTAATTATTGTATTTTTTATGCTTGTGTTGTAATTGTGCATAAAATGGAGGTTTTTTTTTTTGAATTATTACAAACTACATATATTACAATATGTTATCAACTGGGATTCTAGATACATATAATTATAGCACTGCCCAGAAATCAACCGAGACGTAGCTCGGGACTTACAAATTCTAAATCAACCAAGACACAGCTTGAGAATCAACTCCCATATATGAGAACTTTAGGAGGAAGGGTTTATATGTAAGGTTTTATTGAATGGGCACAGGTTGGTCAATTTATATGTAAGATTTTATTGAAGTGATAAAAGTCGTTTAAAATTATGTTGTGATATATAGGTTCAAAATGAAACTTAATTTTCACAACAATTGTGTATTTTTTTGGCGTTATTGTGTTTGGGCATACTTCCACATCCACGATAACCACATTACCTTGAAAATTAATTTAAGTAAACATACACAACCATATATTTTGAAAACATCAACATTATAAGCTTATCTGCGTACCTGGTGAGCTATACTACCGAGAAAATAAATTAAGCAGCAGGACTATCCCCGTCAATACTATTTTGATCACCTAAATAACATAAAAAATCTGTTGTAAGGAACATAATCATAACTAGAGTAGATGATAGAATATACAAGAAACATGACTTAAACACTCTCATAATCCTAACGAAATTTTGACAGAGTTCCATCTATAATACAGACTTCCATTATACAATTCAACCTCATCAAACTTACAATCATATTTAATTCGCAATATATAGACATCCACATATTGAGTCAATGTCATTAGAGGTCTGTTACTGTTTGGAAGGGTCGGGACAATGGAGGGTGACTCGCAAGATCAGAGCCGACATTCTACCTGGGGCGTGGGGCCCACACGCCACATCTTCATGTCACGTGTGGTCTTTACACACCATAGCTTCTACCGAATGTGAGCATCACACGTCGATCGAAATTAGGATTTTCCAGTGGCTATGCATTTCTTTGCCTCTCCCCGTCTAAATGCCACTGACAGTTGATTAATCGGAGTTCCAAATCAACGAAAAATCGGGAAAAATGAAAAAAAAAAAATTATTACCGATAAGTCGGTGAAAATTGATAGTTTCCCGTAAAAATACTACTATCAAAATATTCCTCTCATTAAGCTCTACGCTTTTCTTAAAAGATCCGATCGAGATCGGTTCCAAATATGATGGATTAGGACCAAAATGCTCTCTTTCTCTTCTCCCCCTATCTCTCTCTCTCTTTTTCTCTCTCCTTCTCTCTCTCTCTCTCTCCCACGATTCTCTCTGTTTTCTCAGGAAAGAAGGAAAGCAAAAAATTTGCTTCATATCCTAACATGCAAATTACCATAAATACCATCCTCACTAGTGTTTAAAATTAGCTTGTTACAATTCAATTATGAATGGTTTGATCTAACTAATAATTTTGAGATGAAGGTTCACAAAGAGTATAATTTTGTAAGAATCAATCGAAGGCTCAAATATAGCAAGAACTGTTTATTCCAGCATCACAAGTGGCACATGTATATTATATGTCTTATCCTAGTCTGAGACGAGACAAATCTGACTGGCTAGCAGTATGCATAATGAAATCTAGGTCTGTGGTTCAACAATAGTTGTCAATGAGCATGATCTCCTAAATGATCCAAGTGGGGATATAAGTGATATAGATTTTGGGGGTGATGAACTTATTTCAGATGAGATAATTCTTGAAACCAAAGATGTAGAAGATGATGAAGTAGAATTGAGTGACGGTGACTAGCTTCTGCAAATTTCGGTAAGTATTAGAATAGACCCATTTTGGATGTTATTTTAGGGGTTCTATTATAATGGTAAGTATTATAATTAACTTTAGCTCTATACATTTATTTGATAATCAAGCGACATTTATTATGGCTCGACCTCGACTCTGTGACATCTGCACCTACTGGACGAAATGTCACTTCACTACAAGAAGTTGAGGAGCTTCGTAGGCAGCTCACTTAAGACGCTGAGCGTGTAGGGCATCTTGAGACACTACTGAAGGAGCAATAAGATATGATCGATGCACTTGTATCCAGTTTACCTCAGCATCCCCTTCTCATGGCCCCAAACATCCTTTTACTTCTGCTGATCGTTAGATATTTGAATATTTTTTTATGTAATTTTTTCTTTTTATGTAACTTCTTATATTGAAAAAAAACTTTTTTCTGACGGGTATATAATATAAATATTTTTTATATGACAATCATTTTGGATATTTGTGATATTAATACAAGTATTTATGTCATAATAATAATAATAATAATAATAATAATAATAATTTACTAAAATTTGAATTAAAATACCGAATTAATATTATTGATGCCCATAATTTTTCATCGATTAATGTATTGTGACAATGTATTTACCGATAAAATTGTTCCATCAGTAACCCGTTTACCAACGAGAAATTATGTCGCTAAATGAACAATTTTTTGTAGTTAATAGACTTTAGTGGCTATAATATATACCCTTAACCTACCAAACATGCAATATTAAAGCAATTAAATAAAATAATAAAGAATGAACACAACATTTTACGGACGATGTGAAAAATCCTTGAAGAACTTTTCAAGAGAAAAATCATTTCAGGTATAAGTTATGACCAAAAATATATTAGTATAGAAATACTTACAGTGATGTATTATACCTAGACAAAATCTTTACCGACTATATAACTCGCTGAAATACTCATCTAAATAACTCTTCAAGCCTGCACCAAACAACTTTCTCATCAACTCTGACTAAAGCTTATTTACTGGGGACACCAACAAGGAAACTTATTCCACTACAAGAAAATGGACTTTTAGCATCCAATACTACTTTAGCGTCGTAATTAATATTCGACGCCAAATATCAAGATTTTAGCGAAGAAAATCATATTCGACGCCAAATATTCAACTTTTATTGTCGAATACACATATCGACGCTAAAAGTACGACTTATAGCGTCAAAAATTATTCGACGCTAATTTTTTAACTATTCCAATAATCTTTGGAGTCGACAGAAATTGCGACGCTAAATTTTATACTTTTAGCGTCAAAAAACATATTCGACACCGAAAACTTGAAATTTAGCGTCGACGAAGTAGCGTCGCTAAAGGTTTATGAAGATACCACCGACAACCCTTTAATCGTTAGTGTCTAAATTTAATATCGACGCTAAAAATCAGACATTTAGCGTTGAAATAGGCGATTCGACGCTAAAAATCGGACAATTAGCGTCGAATTTAGGGATTCGACGCTAAAAATATATTAAAATGCAGAATGCCACCAACCCTTATCCCCCTCTGTTTTTCTCTCATCATCTTCAATCTCATCCTTTGCAATCTGAGATTCTCTCACCTGCTACCTCATAACTAGTCTACAAATTTTAAATAAAATTGTAATTAATTTTCCATAAGGTAAATCTTCTTTCATATTTCTTTATTATTTGCAAAGAATAATTATATATCTCACTTAAGTATTTCAGTTTAATCTTTGTAAAAAATTATGGTTTTCATTTTTTATGATTATGTTTATTATATACTTTTTGTTAGTGGTTTATGATCCATATATGTAGATTAGTTAGTTAATTAACAAATATATTTTTTCTGTCAACTAATTAATTTATCAACTAAATATATATGTATATGCAGCTTAAATAAATAATTAACGAAGTAGTAATGTTAATGAGTGTAATATGATGTTTAATAATTATATTATTATATTTAGGTATTTGGCTGAAATGGATAGAAATTAGATGAGCTCGTTGGATAGATTGAGTGTTGAATATCGTAATGGAGTGTATGAGTTCATGGAAGTCGCAAAGCAACACATTGATGCAGAAGGTCGTGTTCGGTGTCCATGTATAAATTATTTGAATAGGATAAGGAAACGTTGTTAGATGAAGTTCATAATCATTTATACATGCCGGGAATATCACCAACTTACCGTACGTGGATTTATCACGGTGAGCAGTATAATTCTCAGTTACAGTTTTTATTGATTCCGGTGAAGGGAGCAGTAGTTACAATCAACCTGCAAACGATGAGATAACTGATGTTTTGCATGACTTACAAGGTCCACAACTTGGTCATAGTGTTAGTGGTGACATGTCAGTGTTAAGTGGAAATGATCAAAATTTATTTAGTGAACTACATGATGAGGCAAAAAAATTCCATTTGAAGGTGCTGGAATGTCGATCTTGAATTTCGTTGTGAAATTATTACACATTAAAGTGATCAACAGAATGACCAACAAAAGTATTGATATGATGCTAGAGTTATTGGGGCAAATGTTACCGGTTGGAAGCGAATTACCTAAGTCGTATTACGAGGCAAAGAAAATGTTGCGTGATCTGGGAATGGGTACGAATCCATTCATGCTTGTAAGTATGACTGTGTATTATTTCGTGTCGAGTATGAATCACTTGAATATTGTCCGATATGTGATGAAAATCGGTACAGAGTCCGTGGTATGGGGAAGAAAGTGCCTCAAAAGATATTGCGATATTTCCCTTTAACCCCCAGGCTGCAGAGGTTGTTCATGTCACGACACACAGTGGTTGACATGATGTGGCATCATGAAAACAGGATCGGTGCGAAGGGCATACTTAGACATCCTGCGGATGGAACCGAGTGGAAGGAATTTGATGACATGTACCTCCGTTTCGCTGAGGACCCCCGTAATGTAAGGTTAGGTCTTGCCTCTGATGATTTTAACCCGTTTGGGAATATGTACAACTCTTATAGCATGTGGCCCGTTATTGTTATTCCATATAACTTACCTCCATGGAAATGTATTAAGGATCCGTTCATGTTTATGTCATTGCTTATGCATGGTCCACGTTACCCTGGTAAAGATATGAATATTTACTTGAGACCACTGATCGATGAGTTACAAACATTATGGAATATGGGTGTGCATACCTATGATGTAGCTTCCGAGCAGTATTTTCAGATGCATGCCGCATTATTATGGACCATTAATGATTTTCCAGCTTATGGTTCATTATCTGGATGGAGCACTAAGGGATACATGGCATGTCCAGTTTGTGCGGGTCAAACACCTTCACAACAATTACGAAATAAAATAGGATACACAGGGCACATGAGATTTCTTGAGTTGAGTCATCCTTGGCGGAGGAGTAAATTATTCAACGGTTAACAAGAACCTCAGAGTATGCCCAGTCCATTGTCTGGATTCGACATACTTTGCCAACATCAACATCTTAGAGACAGCACACCAAGGAAACATCCTAATAATAGAGATAAAAATCGAAAACGTCAACCTGAAGAGTTGAATTGGACAGTAAATAGTATTTTCTTTGAGTTAGAATATTGTGGGACTCTGAGTTTGCGACATAATTTGGATATAATACATATAGAAAAAAAAACATATATGTGAGAGTTTAGTGGGCACACTATTCAATATTCCGGGGTAAGACAAAAGACACTGTAAATGCTAGATTGGACCTATAAGATCTTAGAATTCGCAGTGAATTGCATTTACAAGTTTCTTCTCAAGGTCTTATTAAGCCACTTGCTAGTTACGTGCTAACTCAATCAGAGAGAAAATCATTCTGTGATTGGCTAAAAATGGTTAAATTTCCTGATGATTATGCATCGAAAATTGGGCGTTGGGTCAGAGATGATACAATAACGGGGTTTAAAGAGTCACGATTGTCATGTGCTTCTCGAGATTCTTCTTCATGTTGGCATTCGACCTTATCTGCCCCCGAATGTATGCGACGTCGTACTTGATCTATGTGGCTTCTTTAAAAATTATGTCAGAGGACATTAACCACATATGTTATTGACGAACTTGAGCGAGGAATCGTGATAATCCTATGCAAGTTGGAGCGAATTTTAGCACCCGCTTTTTTTGATGTGATGGTACATCTGGCCGTGCATTTACCGGCTGAAGCTAGGAAGTGAGGTCATGTCCATTACAGATGGATGTATCCCATTGAGAGGTACTATACAGTTTTAAATATTACATTCTTAAATTTTTACTGTGCAATAAATTTATTATTAATGCAAACTTGTTGTCATATATGCAGGGCTTTGGGGCATTACAAACAATATGTGAAAAATAAGGTGCGACCTGAAGGGTCAATAGCAGAAGCTGTTGTAATCAGTGAAGTAATAACATTTTGTTCGATATACATGCAGAATATTGAAACTCATTTTAATAGAGATGCAAGTAATAAGCAAGATATCACAGTGTTCCGTCAAAATTGCAGACCATTTGGAGCAGTAGGTGTCAAATTACTAACATTTGAGGAAGTTCAACGTGCGCATTGGTTTATATTGAGTAATTGCGATGAAGTGCAACCGTATTTAATGTAAGTCTTTTTGGTGCATAACTATATTTTTTTGCCAAACATTAACCTAACTCATTTTTTGCAGGCAACATATTACAAAGCTACAATGTGGTGGTGACCATAACGTTGATGGAAGACACAAAAAAAGAATTTACTAAATGGTTTGAGACAACTGTAAGGCCTAACATTGTATATTTATTTTTATCCTAACAGTAAATATTTCAGTTTGTTATATTAACACATATATTTCTCTCATTGTTAGATAAACAACCAAGTGCAAAATGGTCAACTGGACTCGTCATCCTCGTTGGTTTCCTTGGCTTATGGGCCTCAAAAGCAGGCTTATGAATACATTGGATGCATTGTGAACGGAGTTAGATTTCATACCGAGCAGCGAGATGTTGTACATATGACTCAGAATTATGGAATTGTAGTCCAAGGAGAACACGGCTCAGATATTATTGACTTCTACGGAGTGTTGCAATCAGTCATTGAGTTGATATACAGACCCAGACGACATATTGTGCTATTCGAATGCAAGTGGTTTGACACAAATGCCAGAAAGAGGAGAATTCAAGTTAGTAATCATCTAACGTCAATTAATATTCAACGTTATTGGTACAAGAATGATCCATATATTTTTGTACCCAAGCACGGTCAGTGATATATATATCTGATCCAAAGTTAGGAAATGGATGGATTGTGGTAGAAAAGTTACAATATAGGGGCATTTGGGACACTCAGGAGAAAGATAGTGTTGAAATATCAGATGATACACAAGAAGTCTCTGACAACTTCGAAGTTCCTGAACATATATTTCATGTACCAAATGTCACCGTTCCCGAAAATATCACATTAACTCGAGATAATACAGACGTTGAGATAATTCCTCATTCTGAAGTTAGTGTGGAAGTCGCAATTGAAGAAGAATTTGACACTGAAGATGACTTCGAGTCCAGTCATGAATCCTCAAATACCGAAGATAATAGTGACTAATCTAGTTAGTATATGTCGTGATGAATGAATAATTTTTACTATTATTATGAATTTGATTGTTGTTTTGAATTATTATACCCTCATATCTTTTAAAAAAAAAAAATTTAATGCCAAAAATACTAATCAATTGGAATGATATTAACTCTTATTCTTTTAAAATGGTTTCAAGCCCTTTCTACTGAAAGAGTGAGTCAAGCTCAGTCTAAATAACGGATCAATACCGACCCCCCACGATTCATAGAACGAAAAGAGAATTTTTGAAGCTCATGGGGGCGTCTTCAACTACCTACATATTTCTGATGAGTACAAGCTCATAATGAAGGACGCGATCTTGCTACCCTGCCCGGGCATTGAGAAGGAATGACGCTTTCAGTTCACGATTTACTATTTCTAAATAATAAGATTGTGTTATCATCATGTATGATTGGTGTTGTTATTGTCATGATTTATTAGTATATCATGGTTGAATGTTAGTTTTTCTTATTATTAAAATAATTTATTATAATACGCTTTAGCGTCGAACTACTAAATTGACGCTAAAATAATAACATTTAGCGTCGAAATATAAAGTCGACGCAAAAAGTTAACCTTTAGCGTCGATTGAAATATTCGACGCTAAAGGTAAAACTTTTATTTTCCCTCGAAAAAATTTCATTAATTACCGCTATTTTTTAGCGTCGAAATATTCGACGCTAAAATGAAAATAATTCAACGCTAAATGTTTATTAAAATCCCTAATTTCGGTTTCCCCTCATTCTTCTCTGCTTCAAAGATCGAATTGGTGTTTCACTCATTCTCTCGACGGTCAGCAGCTTCAATCTTCAACTCTGAAACTTTGGGACACGCGCAGCAAATCAAGGTAATTTAGTTTCTTCAATCTTGGTCGAATATGCTTGGTCTTTGGAAGCTTGGTCTTTGTGTGTTTTAGTTGTGTATAATCATGGTTGAGAAATGATCAATTTTCTAATTTAAATAGTAATGTGTTTGGTGATTCTTGAATGGTTTTGTAATATAGTAAGAATTGTGAGGTTGGAAAAGGAGAAAATTTGTAATTTTGATAGATTTGATGAGTTTAAGGAGTGTGATGAAAAAATAGACGAGGGAGATGATGGTAGTGATGATGATGTGATGATGATAATTTCATGGTTTTGGATTATTTCGACAAAAAGCATGTGAACCGAGGAGATTAGGGGAGTTGAACTGAAGAAAGATGAATTTAGACACCCTTTAGTTAGAGAAGTTTGTAAGTTGATTGAACTTAGATCAGGTTGGAACCCAAAGCTTGAAGGGGAGCTTAGAAACTTCATAATAAATCTCAAGCCTAGGCTAGTCTGTGCTGCTGTTTGAGATCTCTGGCTGATGAGAGTGTGGCTTTGAGTATGGTGTAAAAGGCAGGAGATGCACCTAATTTTGTTGATATGAAGTACTGTGATTCATATTTTGGTGGGTTGTTAATAGGTTGGCCAATGCAATGAAGGCATTGAGGTTCTTGGAACGAATGCAGCATGCTGGAATC
The DNA here is from genome assembly GCA_019454045.1 of Zanthoxylum bungeanum. NCBI lineage: Eukaryota > Viridiplantae > Streptophyta > Magnoliopsida > Sapindales > Rutaceae > Zanthoxylum > Zanthoxylum bungeanum. The sequence continues at coordinate 27,661 of SKCR01025475.1, forward strand.
ATACCTAATGTTCTTACTTTTAACTGTTTGACAAGTATAATAAGGTTTGATATTTGATTATGCAATGATGATGTGTCATGGAGAATGTATTTGGTGTTTTGGTTATGAGTCTTTTGAATGCATCAATTAGAAGGCAGATTATGGTCCCAGAACAGCAGCATTTGCTGCTGTTCTGGTCCCAGTTTGTCATTGTTTCTGCCATCGATTTTGTTTCCGAAAACTTGACTTATAAATTTTGCATATGAAGGGCATATGAAGTATACACATAACATGATTTATTATTTGCGTGCATAAATGCCAAATGAATGACTCTGCATCTATTAAGTGTGTGCCATTAATTATCTATACTTTCTACGTGTTTTAGCTGATGCTTCTTACAGTTTGCATGTCATTAACGTATTCTTGAGATGTTTCGTTTGGTGAAATTAGTATTCTAAGCATTACATTCCTGGTAAACTTATTTCTTGATCTACTGCTTCGTTGGTTCTCTATTGCTATGATTTTTTAAATCACGAGCCAGATTGGAATGTTGGTTTATAGTAGACTGAATATAGTCTTAATCCTTTTAGCTCAGGTCAAATGCTCATTATTTTTATGTGTGCCACTGAACTACACAAGTTTTAAAACTCTGCTGACTTTTTAAGAGCATATACATTTGCTCATTCATGTATCAATTGTTGAGTTTCTAAAGGGTGTAGGGATATTGTGTGGCAAAGTTTAGGGAAAGAAGATTCTTTTATGGGGAAGAATTTGAGGAAACTTAAAAAGCCTTGTGAGAAAGTTTGTGGGAAATTTAGATTCTTCAATGAGTACTTGCCTGAAGATAAAGATCCACTGCATGCTTGGTCTGTCATTTGCTTTGTTCTTGAACTTTGTGTGTTTTTGCAGATGGCACCGGGCAATCGCAGACGGGCTAATGCGACTCCATCTACATCAGCAAGGACAGCTGGCCCTGATGGAGTCTCTGCTAGCACAGGTGAGTCGAGTACAGCGAAGGGTCGAGGACGCACTCGTGGCCTGGGGTTGGCTAAGCACGTTAAGGCTCATGGCCGGATCCGGATTGAGATATCAGATGATGGACAAAGCCAAGTCGGACAATATAATTCAGCGTTTACTACAGCCATAGGTGCTACCGCTCGGTTTGAAGCTCCCCAAATCTACGTTTCTTGGAGAAAGATACCGTGGGAGATGAAAATTAACCAGCTCTTCTCTTCGCTACTTGTGAGTTTCCTTACGGTATTAAGTTTTCGATATTGTTTGTTAGTTAAAAGTTTTATTTTATACTTATTTTTACTCGGTTGCTATTCCTGTAGGAGTGGTTCGACTTCGATCTGACCAAAGTGAATATCCAACAGTATATTGACTACCACATGGGGAAAAGTTATAAGGATTATAGGACAAAAGTCCTGTAACCAATATTCGACGAACATGGACCTTCAGATGCTCCACAACATAAGCCTGATTTTATAGAGGAGCAAGACTGGACATTCTTATGTGAGCTTTGGTCTAGCAAGAAACACGAGGTAAATTTTAAAATAAACGGAAATTTATAATTCTCTTTGTTTTCGGTACTTACAGTGTTTTTAAATGCAGGATAAATGTCACGCAAATGCGGAAAATCGAAGTCACTTGCGTTTTAACCATCGTGGAGGTTCGAAGCCATTTATCCAATGTCGTGCCGAATATTCTGAGGTAAATATATCCTAACGTTAAATTTAACAGTTCATTGTTTTTACTAATGTGGAATAATATTAAATGTATTTTCTGTTTTTAACAGAGTAACACAGGTGAGGTGCAATCATTTCCAGATTTTTTCCGAGTGACGCATTACAATGAGAAAAATAAATGGATAAATGAAGAAGTCGAACACTGCTATGTAAGTTTCAGTTTTTAAAATAAAAAAATAATTATTATATATGTTATTTTTTTTTTCAAATTCTAACATTAACTTATTTTTTAAACATAACGAAATGATGGAACTCCAACATCAAACTCAGGAGATAGGGTCCGACCCGATACCAGATGAGCAGTTGTCGCAATTGGTTTTCAAGAATTAGACAGCTTACAACGTCGGCCTTGGCACTAATAAGAAGCTGACGTCATCTGCACGAATTAGACAAGCTAGTCACCACCCAAGACGAGCTGAAGAAGACTAAGGAGGAGCTACAACATGTCAAGGTGGACCACGAGAAGAAGTTGGAGCAGTTCGAACAGCAAATGCTGGCTTTCCGGCAGATGTTGGAGGTCTCACTCAGTCAGGGTGACTTGGGCTCGAGCGCCCCCCATTACAGTAGCAATAAATTTTACATCCATTTGTATAAACATTTTGAACAAATAGTTTTAATATAATATGTATTTTTTTAAAAAAATTCAATATAATAATAAAATAATTATTATAATATTTCGTAATTCTCTTATTAATAGGGAATTTTTTTTTCAAATAATTAAAATATTAAATTAATTATTTTAGACCAAAAAGCAGTAAATTAATATTATTTTTTAAAAAAACACATTTGTTAATTATTTTCGTCGAACTAGTCGACGCTAAATGTGTTTTTCGCGTCGACTATCTTCGACGCTAATAGTTAAAAAATCGCCGCTGTAAGTATACAAATATTATTTTTTTAATATACTTTAGCGTCGTTTCTTTTCGACGCTAAAAGTCTATTTTTTAGCGTCGAATGATTTCGTCGCAATACCTTACCTATAGCATCAGAAACTTTTTTGTAGCGTCGAAATAAATTGGATGCAAAATGATAGTTTTTAGCGTCGAATATCTGTAATTCGACGCTAAATATTGTTCTCGTCCATGTTTGTGCGTCCAATTTTTGCGTCTAATTAATTCGACGCTAAGTTACATTTGCGTCGAAAGTTTAGATTTTGGCGTCGATTATTTTCGACGCTAAAGGACATAATTTTTGTGTTCTCTGTTGTCAGAACTCCAGTGATCAAATCCACTACACAACTTTACAAATTTTTGGGTTTGATTATGGTGTTTGATAATTAAGAAGAGAAATCACATATATTAATTAGGATTTGAGGTCAATAAGTGGATCTCTCAAGGTTTTGAGGAATCTCTAGATTTTTACTCATTTCTCGTGACTTCCAAAAGCAGCTCTCTAAAATTTAAAAAAGTTAGCATTTCTTAAAACCTAATTAGAGCTGCAGACTACGCATCATGGGCGTAGGAATGCTGGAAGAATGCATAAACTGACACTGAACATTATGAATGCCAACTCTTTGGACATCACATTCAAACGTGTCTAAAAACGCACTATGAACACTGAACCTAATGACGTTGGAAAGAACTTAAGAACGATATAGAAACAGTAACTTTCCGATAGTTATCCAAATAATAAAAGAAACCTTTTCGATAGTTATCCAAATACGGCAAAGCTGGCAACATGGGGCTTCCCCACGGCAAAACTGGCATCCGGAGCAAACTGGCAACGTGAGACCTTATCTCACGGCAATAACTGGCAACATAAGACCTTATCTCATGGCAATAATCTGGCACATATAAGTACACGGGGTGCATCCTAACATAAAAATCATTTCCAAAATCCATGCTCATATATCTCAAATCATGCAAGTTTCTCATATATCACAAATCATGCTTTCAACAATAATCAATATTCGATCCATACCTTATAGCAAAATATATAAACTTTCTGAAAACAAACTCATTTAATGCATTACCTTAAAATTCATTTAAGAAGACATACATACTATATACTTTTGAAAACATCAATGTTACAGGTTTATCCACGCACCTGGTGAGCTGACTACTGAGAAAGAAACTATGCAGCAGGACCGTCCCCGCTTACAAAATCATGATCACCTATAGAAATAAAAGAATTCACTATAATGAACATAATCTAAACTAGAATAGATGAAAGAATATGCGAGAAACGTGGTTCGGTCGTTCTCGCAAACTTAACGAAAATTAAGATTCGGAGGTCCGTTACTACTCGGAATGGTCTGAAATTCGCGGAGGATACTCGAAATATCGGCGGAGAAATTCTGTCTGGCGCGCGTGGGTTCCACGCGCCACCTCTCCCGTCCGCGCGTGGGCCTCACGCGCCGCCACATGAGTGGCGCGTGAGCGCCACGCTCCGGCCTAAAACCAGATTTTCTGGTGGCCGTGAATTCCTCTCCCCATTTCGGTTCTAATGGCGCTGACGGTTTGTCGATCGGAGTTCCGGATCAACGGGAAATCGAGAAAAACCATAAAAAGTTTCTTACTACGAGATCTCTTCAAAAATCGGAAGTTTTCCAAGATGAAACCACCACCAAAATGATCCTCTCGTCGAGATCTACACTTTTCCTTAAGGACTCAGTCGGGTTTGAGCTACGGATTGGCTGGATCGGGACGAAAACTAAAATTTCTCTCTTTTCCTTCTTTTTCTCTTTCTTTCTCTCCTCTGCCTCACGTCCCTCTCTCTTTCCTGCTGTGACTGCTTCTTTCTTTGACTCTTGTATATGCTTTCTTTTCTTATCTTATTCTTTCTTTTTTTTATTTTTTTTATTCTTATCTTATCTCTTTACTTCCTTCATTTATTTTTTTTATTTTTTTTTTTTGTAAATGCAAACATTGTAAAATAATAAATATATAATAATATGGCACAATTCGTTTGCCACCCTACACTTGTCCTTAACCACTTTTTAATTCCAACTCCACAAATTTAATAATCAAATCCTTAAAATTATATCCACCAAAAATAATAAAATAAAATATGGGTAAAAATAATCCGGGGTGTTACATTACTATTTCAAAATAATAGATTGTGTTATCATCATGTATGATTGGTGTTGTTATTGTCATGATTTATTAGTATATCATGGTTGAATGTTAGTTTTTCTTATTATTAAAATAATTTATTATAATACGCTTTAGCGTCGAACTACTAAATTGACGCTAAAATAATAACATTTAGCGTCGAAATAAAAGTCGACGCAAAAAGTTAACCTTTAGCGTCGATTGAAATATTTCGACGCTAAAGGTAAAACTTTTATTTTCCCTCGAAAAAATTTCATTAATTACCGCTATTTTTTAGCGTCGAAATATTCGACGCTAAAATGCAAATAATTCAACGCTAAATGTTTATTAAAATCCCTAATTTCGGTTTCCCCTCATTCTTCTCTGCTTCAAAGATCGAATTGGTGCTTCACTCATTCTCTCGACGGTCAGCAGCTTCAATCTTCAACTCTGAAACTTTGGGACACGCAGCAAATCAAGGTAATTTAGTTTCTTCAATCTTGGTCGAATATGCTTGGTCTTTGGAAGCTTGGTCTTTGTGTGTTTTAGTTGTGTATAATCATGGTTGAGAAATGATCAATTTTCTAATTTAAATAGTAATGTGTTTGGTGATTCTTGAATGGTTTTGTAATATAGTAAGAATTGTGAGGTTGGAAAAGAGAAAATTTGTAATTTTGATAGATTTGATGAGTTTAAGGAGTGTGATGAAAAAATAGACGAGGGAGATGATGGTAGTGATGATGATGATGATGATAATTTCATGGTTTTGGATTATTTCGACAAAAAGCATGTGAACCGAGGAGATTAGGGGAGTTGAACTGAAGAAAGATGAATTTAGACACCCTTTAGTTAGAGAAGTTTGTAAGTTGATTGAACTTAGATCAGGTTGGAACCCAAAGCTTGAAGGGGAGCTTAGAAACTTCATAATAAATCTCAAGCCTAGGCTAGTCTGTGCTGTTTTGAGATCTCTGGCTGATGAGAGTGTGGCTTTGAGTATGGTGTAAAAGGCAGGAGATGCACCTAATTTTGTTGATATGAAGTACTGTGATTCATATTTTGGTGGGTTGTTAATAGGTTGGCCAATGCAATGAAGGCATTGAGGTTCTTGGAACGAATGCAGCATGCTGGAATCATACCTAATGTTCTTACTTTTAACTGTTTGACAAGTATAATAAGGTTTGATATTTGATTATGCAATGATGATGTGTCATGGAGAATGTATTTGGTGTTTTGGTTATGAGTCTTTTGAATGCATCAATTAGAAGGCAGATTATGGTCCCAGAACAGCAGCATTTGCTGCTGTTCTGGTCCCAGTTTGTCATTGTTTCTGCCATCGATTTTGTTTCCGAAAACTTGACTTATAAATTTTGCATATGAAGGGCATATGAAGTATACACATAACATGATTTATTATTTGCGTGCATAAATGCCAAATGAATGACTCTGCATCTATTAAGTGTGTGCCATTAATTATCTATACTTTCTACGTGTTTTAGCTGATGCTTCTTACAGTTTGCATGTCATTAACGTATTCTTGAGATGTTTCGTTTGGTGAAATTAGTATTCTAAGCATTACATTCCTGGTAAACTTATTTCTTGATCTACTGCTTCGTTGGTTCTCTATTGCTATGATTTTTTAAATCACGAGCCAGATTGGAATGTTGGTTTATAGTAGACTGAATATAGTCTTAATCCTTTTAGCTCAGGTCAAATGCTCATTATTTTTATGTGTGCCACTGAACTACACAAGTTTTAAAACTCTGCTGACTTTTTAAGAGCATATACATTTGCTCATTCATGTATCAATTGTTGAGTTTCTAAAGGGTGTAGGGATATTGTGTGGCAAAGTTTAGGGAAAGAAGATTCTTTTATGGGGAAGAATTTGAGGAAACTTAAAAAGCCTTGTGAGAAAGTTTGTGGGAAATTTAGATTCTTCAATGAGTACTTGCCTGAAGATAAAGATCCACTGCATGCTTGGTCTGTCATTTGCTTTGTTCTTGAAATTGTGTGTTTTTGCAGATGGCACCGGGCAATCGCAGACGGGCTAATGCGACTCCATCTACATCAGCAAGGACAGCTGGCCCTGATGGAGTCTCTGCTAGCACAGGTGAGTCGAGTACAGCGAAGGGTCGAGGACGCACTCGTGGCCTGGGGTTGGCTAAGCACGTTAAGGCTCATGGCCGGATCCGGATTGAGATATCAGATGATGGACAAAGCCAAGTCGGACAATATAATTCAGCGTTTACTACAGCCATAGGTGCTACCGCTCGGTTTGAAGCTCCCCAAATCTACGTTTCTTGGAGAAAGATACCGTGGGAGATGAAATTAACCAGCTCTTCTCTTCGCTACTTGTGAGTTTCCTTACGGTATTAAGTTTTCGATATTGTTTGTTAGTTAAAAGTTTTATTTTATACTTATTTTTACTCGGTTGCTATTCCTGTAGGAGTGGTTCGACTTCGATCTGACCAAAGTGAATATCCAACAGTATATTGACTACCACATGGGGAAAAGTTATAAGGATTATAGGACAAAAGTTCTGTAACCAATATTCGACGAACATGGACCTTCAGATGCTCCACAACATAAGCCTGATTTTATAGAGGAGCAAGACTGGACATTCTTATGTGAGCATTGGTCTAGCAAGAAACACGAGGTAAATTTTAAAATAAACGGAAATTTATAATTCTCTTTGTTTTCGGTACTTACAGTGTTTTAAATGCAGGATAAATGTCACGCAAATGCGGAAAATCGAAGTCACTTGCGTTTTAACCATCGTGGAGGTTCGAAGCCATTTATCCAATGTCGTGCCGAATATTCTGAGGTAAATATATCCTAACGTTAAATTAACAGTTCATTGTTTTTACTAATGTGGAATAATATTAAATGTATTTTCTGTTTTTAACAGAGTAACACAGGTGAGGTGCAATCATTTCCAGATTTTTTCCGAGTGACGCATTACAATGAGAAAAATAAATGGATAAATGAAGAAGTCGAACACTGCTATGTAAGTTTCAGTTTTTAAAATAAAATAATAATTATTATATATGTTAATTTTTTTTTCAAATTCTAACATTAACTTATTTTTTTAAACATAACGAAATGATGGAACTCCAACATCAAACTCAGGAGATAGGGTCCGACCCGATACCAGATGAGCAGTTGTCGCAATTGGTTTTCAAGAATTAGACAGCTTACAACGTCGGCCTTGGCACTAATAAGAAGCTGACGTCATCTGCACGAATTAGACAAGCTAGTCACCACCCAAGACGAGCTGAAGAAGACTAAGGAGGAGCTACAACATGTCAAGGTGGACCACGAGAAGAAGTTGGAGCAGTTCGAACAGCAAATGTTGGCTTTCCGGCAGATGTTGGAGGTCTCACTCAGTCAGGGTGACTTGGGCTCGAGCGCCCCCCATTACAGTAGCAATAAATTTTACATCCATTTGTAAACATTTTGAACAAATAGTTTTAATATAATATGTATTTTTTAAAAAAAATTCAATATAATATAAAATAATTATTATAATATTTCGTAATTCTCTTATTAATAGGGAATTTTTTTTTCAAATAATTAAAATATTAAATTAATTATTTTAGACCAAAAAGCAGTAAATTAATATTATTTTTAAAAAAAAACACATTTGTTAATTATTTTCGTCGAACTAGTCGACGCTAAATGTGTTTTTCGCGTCGACTATCTTCGACGCTAATAGTTAAAAAATCGCCGCTGTAAGTATACAAATATTATTTTTTTAATATACTTTAGCGTCGTTTCTTTTCGACGCTAAAAGTCTATTTTTTAGCGTCGAATGATTTCGTCGCAATACCTTACCTATAGCATCAGAAACTTTTTTGTAGCGTCGAAATAAATTGGATGCAAAATGATAGTTTTTAGCGTCGAATATCTGTAATTCGACGCTAAATATTGTTCTCGTCCATGTTTGTGCGTCCAATTTTTGCGTCTAATTAATTCGACGCTAAGTTACATTTGCGTCGAAAGTTTAGATTTTGGCGTCGATTATTTTCGACGCTAAAGGACATAATTTTTGTTGTGTTCTCTGTTGTCAGAACTCCAGTGATCAAATCCACTACACAACTTTACAAATTTTTGGGTTTGATTATGGTGTTTGATAATTAAGAAGAGAAATCACATATATTAATTAGGATTTGAGGTCAATAAGTGGATCTCTCAAGGTTTTGAGGAATCTCTAGATTTTTACTCATTTCTCGTGACTTCCAAAAAGCAGCTCTCTAAAATTTAAAAAAGTTAGCATTTCTTAAAACCTAATTAGAGCTGCAGACTACGCATCATGGGCGTAGGAATGCTGGAAGAATGCATAAACTGACACTGAACATTATGAATGCCAACTCTTTGGACATCACATTCAAACGTGTCTAAAAACGCACTATGAACACTGAACCTAATGACGTTGGAAAGAACTTAAGAACGATATAGAAACAGTAACTTTCCGATAGTTATCCAAATAATAAAAGAAACCTTTTCCGAATGTAAGGACCTAATCATACCCTGAATTTTCATGTAAACTATGGCTTATAAGCATAGTTTTTAAAATTAGATCGGACTGATCGGTTCGACCGGTCGAATCGGGAACCAATCATGTGTCCAGTCCGATTAATACTTAAAAATCGGTCCCAATAAGGGCTCACACTAAAAAAAAATTATATTTTTAGCAAGAGAATATTCTGTTTCAAAATTTAGCAATGGAATAGAGACGGAATTGAAACGGATAATGAAATTAGCGACGAAAATTAGGCCCGTCCCAACTTTCGTCTCTAATTACCGACGGATTGTTATTCCGTCACTAATTAAAATTAGACACGGAATTTTTCATTTCTAAATAGAAACGGAATAATAT
>SKCR01025476.1:0-37366 GCA_019454045.1 Zanthoxylum bungeanum
ATCTCGAAAGAGGGTTGTTACAAAGATGGTATCAGAGCATGGTCTAGGGAGTCAATAACTGCAGTAGTGGGTAGAGTGTGTTGGGGTTTTGTACACGTGGTATGTCCGGGATGCCGTTTGCGAGGCACTACTGTGTGGACAATTATGACCTATAGCGTCACTATTTGTAAAAGACATTTGGTTTTTTTGTCTAAATTAAACTATGTGACATGGAAATTTGCTATTTTTATCATTTTATAATTAGATTACTTGAATATATAAATGATAAAAGTCCTATGATTAATTCCGGATTAATAAGATATGAGACAATATCAATCCATAAAACGTTTAATCATCATTAAATATCCACAGTCGTAGTATTATCGAGACTGGACATCGATCATGCGGAAATAGACTAGTATTGCACTTGTGCGCGTTTGTGGGAGCATAACGACATAGTCTCATTTATTTAAGTATGGATACTTATACAAGTGTAATAAGGGGTTGTGTTTTACCGATGGTCGGGAACAGATTCGCTCTGGATAGACATCATGGATTCCCATTGGTAGTTATGACTAAGTGTCTATGGGAACCGCATCAGGGTGGTGTATTTGGTCTTAACTGAGACTTTTGATCGCTAATACTTGTGACAATCAATTACGCCTTGGTTTTGGGTCGTCCGGGCTTAACAGGTTCTGTTGTACGCTTTCTGTGTTTATTGAGAATATCGTGTATTGGGTGTGATGTCAAGGACGGAAGTATCACTTCATCATATGGAGATTGATGATCACACATGGATTTATAACTATTACTCTAATGTGTTGAACCATCGGGATAATATGACAATGTCATACATATCCGATTAAGAGGATAGTGCTTGTGATCCGATCATATGCTTCGTACGGGGCATACACTATTCCAGCTCCAGGCTTTGCTTGTGATATCGCTAACTGGATCGAAAAGACGCAATACTTAGTATACTATGCCTGACAAAGATTATATATTCTTTTTAAGAATATTTTGGAGGAATTGGGTAGGCACGGCGCTTGCTAGAAGCCAAACCATGTCTCGTAACTTGGTAAAAATATGGTACGAAGTACGCAGTAGTTCGGATAGTCCATGAAAGGATTTACTACCAACATATCCATAGAATCTCATGGTCGCTTCCGAAGATTCAACCGATGACGTATTGGACTCTTGTTGGTTTATTCTAAGGTCCCAAGATCAAATCAAGACATGAAATAATGCGTGAATACATCAACGAAGATAGCGGAATACTTACATTGATGGTTGAGTCGAATTGGAAACGAAACAAGTCCAAAAACGCACTGCCAAGGGCGCCAAACTGCAGCAGTCCACTGTCCCTGCAAAACAGAATTTCGGGTCTCAAACGAAGCTCCAAACTCCGTCGGATGAGTCCCGCCTCATGGGTGAACCTCCCTACCACCTTCGCAAGACTCGTAAGTGTGCTAGCACTTGAGATTTTCCACCAAAATCCCACTCTTGCTTCCCTTATGTCACGCCAAGATTGGTTCAAAACCAGTGAGCTTTTTAAAGCTTTGGGCGTGAGATTGGGCCAAGAGAGAAAGATGAAAGAAATTGTAAAATTTTCAATACGTGAGAGAGAGAAGTTGTAATTGACTTAGTTCAAAAAGGTAGTAAAAAATAATGGTTTGTTAATAATGGTTTTGTATAAATTGTATTTCTTTATTTTGTTTTCAAAAAAAAAATACCAAAAACATTAATTAAAGCTTTAATAAAGTCAAACTTTATAAAAGCAACCATAATACCATTAATACTACTTTTTCTTTCACATTCACTTTACATAAAGCAAATAGTAATGTGTCACATCACATTTAATTTGACGCTTGATTGACATGTGGGCCCCCACACGATATTAAATGCGAGCGGTCGGGCACAATTTCGCTAATTTCCGAAATTAACGAATTTCCGTTCGCTCGTAATAAACGATTAATGCCTAGCGAAATCACTATTCACGTCGCTAACGAATTAATTCCGAATTAACTCGTTTGCCCGAATTAAAATCTAATTTTAATTCCGCGTCGAAATCTAATTTCGTTAATATATCGAATATATTAATTCATCGATTAATTCCAAATTAATCGTTCTCTCTCTTTAGACGACATTTTATCCGGATAAAATATCTCCGTTATTAATCCTAGATTAATTTTCTCTCTCTCTTCTATATAATCCCAGATTATTCAAGAGTGCGAGTTGTGCGTCATCGGTGGATTATCGGGAAGCGACCCATGAGATCCCCGGATAATCTGGCAGTAAATACGGTCGTCGGAGTATCCGAATCACGTACGTACCAAGTACTACGTTCTACCGATTTACGAGACAAGGTCGACTCCTAGCAAAGCACCAAGTCTTCCCAAGTTCTCCGGACATATTCATCAAAGAATATCTAGATCTGTATCAAGCGTAGTATACAATTGTATTGTGCATATCGGCCCAGTATCGGATAATCACGTGCTAGGGCTGGGGCTGGATAAGTGTCTGCCCCGTCCGAAACACATATCGGATGTCTGGTAACTAGTCTCTATAATCGGATATTCATGACCTGGTCATAATATCACGATTGGATGCGCATCACTTAAGAGCACTAATACCGTATCCTGCGTGACATCATCTCCACTATGACTGGAGTGACACTTCCGTCTCGACATCACATCCAATACACTACGATTCCTGATAAACCCAGAAGAGGTGAACACAGAACCAGTTAAGATCCCCCACCACCAAAACCAAAGTTTACCGATTGTCGTAAGTATTAGCGATGTAAGTCTCAGGTTAAGACTATACACACCTACCTTGATTTCGGCCTCCCATAGACACCTAGTCATAATACCAATGGGATTCCGAAGGGTCTATCCAGAGCGAAGCTGTTTCCCGTACCATCGGTGAAACACGACCTCCTATCGCACTTGCACAAGTATCCAATACTTATATATATGAGAACTATGCCGTTGTGCCCTCACAACGCGCACAAGTGCAATACTAGCCTATTCCGCATTATCGATGTCCAGTCTCGATAATACTACGGCTAGGGATATTTAATGATTAATCCTTCGTGGACTGATACTGTCTCATATCATCTCAATCCAGGAACTAATCATAGGGACCTCTCTTCATTTATATATCTATGGTGATCTAATCACAAATGACGAGAGTGCAATTTCCTTGTTACATAGTTAATTTGCTACAACAACACAATGATCTGTGCAAATAGTGACGCTATGGGTCATATTATCCAACAATCTCCCACTTGGCACATAGCCAGTCACTCAGTGTCCTACACCCGAACTATGTACGGTTCGCTCAAATTGCTGAGGAAAGGTTTTCGTCAGCGGATTTGTTGATTATCGTTGACGCGATTTATACGATCATCACATCGCCACGATGTATGATCCGAACGAATCAGATGATATAGAAGTATATATCTGGATCGTCGATGAGACCTTTAATTCCTTAGCCTGTGCTGACGCCTAGCTCAGCTGCTAACAGAACTATATCTAATCTAATTAGATTTACTTTCGACCCAAAAGACTTCTATTGCTGCCTCAGCTGCAGCAATAATCCGCATTTGTTGTTTATTCGGCAACAGTTATCTTGCTTGGAAGATTTCCAGCTCACTGTCCCGTTATTCAAACTTTATAGTACCGTAGTATTTAATCGTTTGGAAACTTGCAGCAGTGATCCCAGTCACTTCAAGTTCTCCTTCTCCATAGTAAAAATAGCACATCTTTAGTTCTCAGAGATACTAACAGATGTTCTTAACTTCAATCCAGTGACTGTCACTTGGATTGACCTGATTGTGACTCCATATGCTCGAAGCGTATGAGACACCAATACAAGTACATTTTAAATGTACAATTTCCCAGAGAGTGTTAACAACTCCAAATCTATCCCAGTAGATCTTTATTCCTTAATAAAGGTTGTTATCTCCCAGAATTCTACGGAGAATTTCTATTGAAAGCCAAGCTTTCAACAATAGCTTTATGGGAATTTCACTGTCAGTGCGCTCTCCCACTAACCTCCTTATATACACAAGAATTATTTCGTTTTGAGTCAAATCATAAACCATTATGATTATTTCAAAACGACAGTTCCAAGAACCTTATGCTTGCATTGATCCAAACATGGATCGAATAACCCGCAAACCTTGTTTGTCGGTTATACAAAATCGTCAGGATGTTGTAAACATCCTCCAAAAGGTTTCCTTTTCAGGAAAGCGATTTTGATTTGTAACTGACATATTTCATAAATGAAATATACAGTTATCAACAAGCATCTTCAAAATGGATTTACCATGGCAACAGGTAAAAGGTTGAACCGTTATTAACATAATGTTGATAACGATACCTTTCCGTCAAAAGCTTAGCTTTGCACGTTGGTATGTTGCCTTCCATGTATGTCTTCCTTGAAGACGTTTAATGTACCATAGGCACAATGCCTTGTGGTACAACAACTAGTATCCAAACATAGTTGTTATACATGGAATCCATTTCGGACTCATGGCACTTTGCCATAACAGGGAGTCGATACCTCGTATCACTTCCTCATAACGTAGTCGGATGGTACACCTCCATAAGATTGACATCTTTATGAGGTTAGATCAGAAACCCATACCCTAGGTTGTTTTCTGACTCTATCCGATCTACGAAGTTCTTGTGTATTTGAAGATTAATGGTATAGATTCATCATAGATGAACTATTTGTGTTCCATTAAGGACTTCGTGCCTTGAACAGTATTACTCCGATTTTCATCGAGTATCACTATCCTCCCACTGACCACTGCATATCGGTATTCCTCTCAGGAAAACCGCATGGTGAGCAACAATTACATTGTTCTCATGGGATTTATAAGTACTATACTTAAGGTTTCCCTTAGGATAACCTATATTGGCACTTATCCAATTTGGGTCCTTAGTTTGGTATCATCCAAACGCTATGCCTGGCATACCCAAATTATCAGGAATGAGAAACCTCGTTTCTTCCCTGTTCATATCCTATATGATATCTGTCAAACAGATTTATATGGAACCTTATTCTAAATAAGTTTTGCACTGTTAATACATATCCTGTAGAAGGAAATAGTAGCTCAGAGCGACTCGTGATAAACCTTATCATGTCCAACAAAATTCGGTTTTAGTTCGGACACACCGTCTAACTGACGTGTCTCGGGAGGAGTCCTCATATGAAAGAATACCGTACTCTTTCATGTACGTATGAAACTTACTGCTTAAGTATTTTCCATTACGGTATTACCGTGGCGGAATAACACTATAGCCGATCTGTTTGTCTACTTCGTGTCGAAACTCTAAAGTTTCCGATCTGTGTTCTTCAAAAGAAACACATAACCATAACGTGATGTCACATCCGTTAAGGTCACGAAATATTCATGTTCACATCTAGCCTAGCTAGATATGGGCCCACTTACTTCACCATGAATAGGGCTAACAGATCGGTGGCCCTTTTACTATTACCAAGTAAATAGTATTTTAGGTATTTAACCTAATAAACTAGATTCGTAGACCTTATTTGAATAGTCAAATCAGTCCTAGTACCCACTCTTCAAAAGTGTGGATATACGAGTCTTGTTTAATTGTGTCCCAGACAACAATGCCACAAATAAGTCTCTATTGATCAAATCAATTTGAGCTATTTATTTGTCATTTTATATGTTTGAGATTTTATTTATATTCAAATATAAATTCTGTTATTTACATCCAATGTATTTATCTCAGTATCATCTTTATATAATGAAACACTTTAGTGTTCTAGAATATAAAGGTTTTATCCGCAATGGATTAAACACTGATATAGAGATAATGTCTCTAGTTAAACTAGTTACATTATAACATTTCCTAATTTAAGTACATACCCAAAGGGTAGTTCCTAAACTTAGGTATCTACGGTCGAAACAGCGACTTTCGTCCCGTTTCCAATTCGCAGAGAAATCTCGGCTTGAAGCCAGTATCCAGCTCACAGCGGATTCTGAACGTCAATACATATATTTTATGTACCACACTAAGTATCAATTTCAATACTAGTAGTGAACATAACTTTGACAAATATTTTTAAAGTTAGAGCCTCGCCCTTTCTTTAATTCCTTCGTGTCTTCCATATCCAAATGGTAGTCACTTTGGGATATGTCAATTATCCTTTTCAATATTTCACAAACCTTTGGCCAAGCCTTGGGTTTCGGAATATCGAAACGATGTGCACCTTGTGCTACATGCCCAATTGCAAACTTTGACTTTTCTCCACTAGAATAGTCAATTAATTCTCCAAGAATTATTAATTGCAATTTTAATACTTTTAAATCTAAAGATAGATTTATTATAAGTATATTAATTAAGCACTAAAGTCATCATCACATAAATCTTCCAAAGACTTTATGCTCTACTATTTGCTTAATTATGGGCTTAGTAATAATAAGTTATTTTATCAAATAAATTAACCTATTATTAATTCCCAATTGAAAATTAAATCATTTAAAACATTTAATCCAAGGATTATATATTTTAAATATTCAACTTTTCAATTCTTTCTTGATTTTAATAGTCCAACTATTTAATCAATTTATAAGGTACTATTTATTATAATGATTACAATAATCCAATTATTTAATCAACTATAATTTTAATATTGATTACTATAATCCAATTATAAAATCAACTATCATTTTAATTCAATTATATTGATTACTATAATCCAATTATAAAATCAACTATATATTGAATGAGTTTGTATATAGTCCAACTATATATATTTTAAAACAACATAAAATATTAGTCCGACTAATACTTTTGATTAATATGACGAGTAAAATATAAATGAGCGTGTTTAGCGAGTATTCGAACGAATGTTGCAAATTCAATACTTGCCTCCCACTATTTTTCGTCGAGCCTCTAACCCTCTGTGGAGTACTCGGGAAACCGTGTTTCCTAGTGGGCTAGGATCCTATTAAATAACACACAACCCTGACTTTGGCCAATAAAAAGCTGTATGCTATTTAACTAGGTAGATCTCACAGATCAATTGGATCTCATCCAATTCCTAGATCCGGTTAGGTGGACATCCAAGTCCGAAACATATGTATAATGTCAATGTATCCAATACATTTTCCTAACCCTATCCTCGAATCATCTAGGCCTTGGCTTTGGCCAAAAACAAACCTAATGATTCCAGTTAAGCGGGACCCATTGACGAGGAAAGTTTCGTAATCAATGTCATTGGACAAAAAGTGATCTGACTTTGGTCAATAAAAATCACGATTTGGACAAGACACCGATATGCAACAAAACTCTCATGATTCAAGTACATCCTTGATTGACAAAGGTCTTGACTTTGGTCAAAAACAAACCAATGCCAACTTCGGATCTTGAACAAGAATCATTCAATGGAAGGATATTTGCTTAATATAGAACGAGGGTTTTCGCGTGCAAATTGGCTACCAATTTAATTATCTTTGTTAGGTCTCATCATCATACACCCTTAAACATGCATTCTAAATACATAATAAAGCGAGTATGAAATAAAATAATAATGATATGCGGATGGATACTTTAACACATTGATCCTAGATCAAATCTCTCCCTTTCTCACTCAAGCTAGCACTTGTACTACTTCTACCCGTTACACTACACTTCTAAAGAAACCTCATATACATAGAGGGGAATAGGTGAGAAGAGAAGAGAATACAAGAGAAAGAAGGTGATAAGGCTGGACACGCAGGTCCAATTTAATAAATCGAATTTATTACAACAATTTCTAAAATTGCCCCCCCACTAATATCCATCCGATATACTTATTCATTCAACACAACCACGTATTCACACACATAAGCATGCTATCAATCAATCTAATCAAATTAATTAATCTGATAATTAAGTGATCATCCAATGTTCAAACAACGATTTGATTTTGTTCGAGTCAAACTCGTTTTTGCGAATAAGTACTCAAAGTACGAATTCATGAATTAAATTAAACTACATCATTAAATCTAATTTAACATGTATTTAATACTAATTCACTATTCAATTCCAAATTAAATATTACACTTTTATTTAATAAACCTTTTACGATTTAAATTCCAAATCTAATCGTAACGCGTCTCAAAGACCGATTAATCCAACGTCAATTCAATTCAATAAGTCCAATGGGCTTTGATTGATTTCTTAAGGCGTGGACTTTTGGTCAACTCGGGTCAAACCGATAACCAAAGTCCAATCCGGGATTTACCCCATAAGCCCATAAATCAATCTTGGCCCATTAGGCCCAATTGAACATTAAAGGTTCATTAGTCGCAATTGGGCTTTATGGTTAAGGTTTTGGGCCCAATTGGATCCAATCCCTTGGCCTAAACCAAACTTGATAAATCAAGCCCAATAGGCCCAATTACAACAATTCAAGCCCAAATCCAATTTAAGCCTAAATAATTAAATTACACTAATCCAATTACGCAATTTAATTACCTAAAGTGCATTACATGATTAATCGACTAAATCAATATTTTTAAAACACCAAATTAGTCCAATTAATCATGCTTAATTCATTATTACATGTCAAACACACATAATGAAAAATCAAACCCATTTACATGCTTTCATGCTCTCGGCCAAGGAAGGTTATTTTGTCCGATTTGAATTCAATCCGATTAATTACACAATCGACAACGTATTAACTTCCCGAATGATTTCATACACATCCAATGTTCATAAAATCAAAATTACCAAGACAATTAGGGCATATACACCAATTCGGCCAAGGTAAGATTTTGGGGATTTTTGTTCAATTCAAATTCAATCAAATTGACTTCAAATTAACATCATCCTTTATCATTATAACTCATCCAATGAATTAAAATGAAAAAATTCCAAGATCCCAAAATTACATACCATTCGGCCAACATGATATTTTTGGGGAAAATTATTCCAAATCAATTTCATCAAATTGGTCCAACCAAAATGAATTTAAACATGTTATAAGCATACTCAAACAAGCAATTTATTCAAATCATGCTCAAATCACATTTACCCAAATTTTAAACCCTACAAATTTCATGCTTGCAACATTAGCTCTGATGCCATTGTTGGTTTATTCTAAGGTCCCAAGATCAAATCAAGACATGAAATAATGCGTGAATACACAACGAGATAGCGGAATACTCACATTGGTCGGTTGAGTCGAATTGGAACAAACAAAGTCCAAAATCGCACTGCCAAGGGCGCCAAACTGCAGCAGTCCACTGTCCCTGCAAACAGAATTTCGGGTCTCAAAACGAAGCTCCAAACTCCGTCGGATGAGTCCCGCCTCATGGGTGAACCTCCCTACCACCTTCGCAAGACTCGTAAGTGTGCTAGCACTTGATTTTCCCCAAGAATCCCACTCTTTGCTTCCCTTTATGTCACGCCAAATGGTTACAAACCAGTGAGCTTTTTCAAGCTTTGGGCGTGAATTGGGAAGAGAGAAAGATGAAAGAGATTGAAAATTTCATACGTGAGAGAGAGAGAGAAGTTGTAATGACTTAGTTCAAAAGGTAGTAAAAAATATTAATGGTTTGTATAATGGTTTTGTATTAAAGTTTGTATTTCTTATTTGTTTTTCAAAAAACAAATACCAAACATTTAATTAAAGCTTTAATAAAGTCAAACTTTATAAAAGCAACCATTAATACCATTAATACTAACTTTGCATTCATATTCACTTTAATAAAGCAAATAGTAATGTGTCAATCACATTAATTTTGACGCTTGATTGACATGTGGGCCCCACACGATTTTAAATGCGAGCGGGCCCCGCAAATCAATCTCGGGCTCGGTTTCGCTAATTCCGAATTAACGAAATTCCGTCGCGACGTAAAAAACGATTATGCCTAGCGAAATCACTATTCACGTCGCTAACGAATTAATTCGAATTAACTCGTTTGCCCGAATTAAAATCAATTTTAATTCCGCGTCGAAATCTAATTTCATTTAATATATCGAATATATTAATTCATCGATTAATTCCAAATTAATCGTTCTCTCTCTTTAGACGACATTTTATCCGGATAAAATATCTCCGTTATTAATCCTAGATTAATTTTCTCTCTCTCTTCTATATAATCCCAGATTATTTAAGAGTGCGAGTTATGCGTCATCGGTGGATTATCGGGAAGCGACCCATGAGATCCCCGGATAATCTGGCAGTAAATACGGTCGTCGGAGTATCCGAATCACGTACGTACCAAGTACTACGTTCTACCGATTTACGAGACAAGGTCGACTCCTAGCAAAGCACCAAGTCTTCCCAAGTTCTCCGGACATATTCATCAAAGAATATCTAGATCTGTATCAAGCGTAGTATACAATTGTATTGTGCATATCGGCCCAGTATCGGATAATCACGTGCTAGGGCTGGGGCTGGATAAGTGTCTGCCCCGTCCGAAACACATATCGGATGTCTGGTAACTAGTCTCTATAATCGGATATTCATGACCTGGTCATAATATCACGATTGGATGCGCATCACTTAAGAGCACTAATACCGTATCCTGCGTGACATCATCTCCACTATGACTGGAGTGATACTTCCGTCTCGACATCACATCCAATACACTACGATTCCTGATAAACCAGAAGAGGTGAACACAGAACCAGTTAAGATCCCCCACCACCAAAACCAAGTTTACCGATTGTCGTAAGTATTAGCGATGTAAGTCTCAGGTTAAGACTATACACACCTACCTTGATTTCGGCCTCCCATAGACACCTAGTCATAATACCAATGGGATTCCGAAGGGTCTATCCAGAGCGAAGCTGTTTCCCGTACCATCGGTGAAACACGACCTCCTATCGCACTTGCACAAGTATCCAATACTTATATATATGAGAACTATGCCGTTGTGCCCTCACAACGCGCACAAGTGCAATACTAGCCTATTCCGCATTATCGATGTCCAGTCTCGATAATACTACGGCTAGGGATATTTAATGATTAATCCTTCGTGGACTGATACTGTCTCATATCATCTCAATCCAGGAACTAATCATAGGGACCTCTCTTCATTTATATATCTATGATGATCTAATCACAAATGACGAGAGTGCAATTTCCTTGTTACATAGTTAATTTGCTACAACAACACAATGATCTGTGCAAATAGTGACGCTATGGGTCATATTATCCAACAACTCGAACATAATTATCTGAGGTTACGATGGTACGTAACAGCTTCGCTCTGATAGACCTCGCGAATCCCATTGGTAGTATGACTATGTGTCTATTGAGAATCCATCAGGGTAGGTGTTGATTTGTCTTAATCTGAGATTTGCATTGCTAATACTTGCGACAATCATACGCCTTGGTTTTGGCGTCCGGGAGTTTAACGGGTTATGTGTACGCTTTCTGGGTTTATTGATAATCGTAGTGTATGGGTGTGATGTCAAGATGGAAAGTATCATTTCAGTCAATGGAAGATGATGATCACGCAGGGATTACATAACTGGTCTCTATTATGTTGCAACTATCGGGATAATATGACAAGGTCATGATTATCCGATTATAGAGACTTAGTTGCTTGTGATCCGATATATGCTCGTACTGGGCATATACTATCTAGCCCCAGGCCTTGCATGTGACATCTGATACTTGATCGCAATACGCAATACTACGTATACTACGCATGACAAAGATTCTATATTCCTTAAAGAATATTTCTGGAGGATTGGGTAGGCACGACGCTTTGCTAGAAGCCAACAATGTCTCGTAAATCGGTAAGAACGTGGTACCGGGTAGGCACGTGTTCAGATAGTCCGACGACCGAATTTACTACCAACATATCCAGGGATCTCATGGGTCACTTCTCGAAGATTCACCGATGACGTATGACTCAAACATAATTATTCTGAGATTAATTATAAGAGAGAGAAAATTAATATTGGATTAATTGCGGAAAGATTTTATCTGGGATAAAATTCAATTAATGGAGAGAGAAAGATTAATTCAGAATTAATCGATAAAATAATATATTCAATTTATTAAATGAAATTAGATTTCATAACGGAATTAAAATTGGATTTTAATTCGGGCGAACGAATTAATTTAGAATTAATTCATGAGCGACTTTAATGGTAATTTTACTAGGCATAATTATTTAATTAAATTTGATTTAATTAAGTCGCAACGGAAAATTCATTAATTCGGAATTAACGAACCCGAGCCCATAATGTGTTCGCGGGCCCACTCGGATTTTGAATTTAAAGTGGAGCCCACAACTCACATCACTTGTCACTTTACTTGCTTTATGGTGATGAAAGTTAGTGAAGAGTTGATGGTGGCTTGTAAGACGCATTTTCTTTTAATTATGAAAGTCTTGAGTGACATTTACTAAACAAGGATTTTGTATATGACTTTTATTTTGGAAAATCAAAAACATTTTTTTTTTCATTCACTCTTCTCTCTCTCATTTTGGCGTGAAAATAGCCTCTCCCTCTCCAAATTCTTGGCTTGGACAGGAGTTGCAAGAACAAATAGGAAAATTTTTGTTGCAAAATTTTTCAAGAGCTAGCACACATTAAATCATACAAAGGTGATAGGGAATCCTTTCCCAAGAGTTTGGAATTCACTCATCAAAGAGGAGCTTGGAGCAACTTCAAAGGAGACAAAAGTTTTGTTCTCAACACATCCTAGAATCCGTTCAATGTGAGTATATTTCCGCTATATTCCTTTGAGTATTCACACATGTTTTATGCTTATATGTTATTGGGATTGATCTTAGAGACCCAACAATGGTATCAGAGCCTATTTAAGCATGAAAATGAATTAGGGTTCTTAATCTTGAATTTGGGTATTTTTGATTTATGCATGATTTAATCAAATTGTTTGTTTGAGTATGCTTAGATAATGATAACTTACACTTATGCATGATCAATTTTATGAAAAATTAATTGGATTAATTTTCCCCAAATCTATAAGCTTGGTCGAATGATATAGGTACCCTAAGCTCATGGTGATTTTGAAATTTTAGACCATTGGATGAGTTTAAAATGAATGGATAAATTGATTTATGATTTAATTGGATTGAAATCAAAATTAATGAAAAATTACCATGATTTCCGTGAGCTTGTATGAGCATGTTGGGATTGATTTTGCTTCAATAATGTTGGACATGTATTGAAAATAATAAATCATGATTAATTATGTAAATTGGTATTTTGGAAATGTTAATTTAAATAATTAATTATGGCTATACACTTTAATTAAATAAATTTTGATATTTGGAATATTAGAATTTAATTAATTATGCTTAATTTGGAATTGGGCTAAAATTATTGTATTTGAGCCTAATGGGCTTGGTTGGGCCAAGTTGGTTTAGGACAATTGGATTGGATCCAAATTGGGCCTAAAACCATTCCATTAAGTCCAAATATAATAAATGGGCCTTTAAATAATTAATTGGGCCTAATGGACCAAAATTAATTTTATGGCAAATGGTGATTCCTTATTGGGCTTTGGTTGCCAAAGTCCATGCCTTAAGAAATTAATTGAAAGCCCATTGGACTTTAATTAATTGACAATGGATGTTAATTGGGCTTTGAGACCTATTAAGATTAGATTTAGAATCTAAGTCGTAAAGGCACATTAAAAGTGTAATTATTTAATTTGGAATTAAATTAGAATTAGTATTGAATACAAATTAAATTGGATTTAAAATTGTAGTTCGATATAATTCAAGAATAAGCACTTGAAATACTTATTCTTAAACGAGTTGGACTCGCGTAAATCAAATCGTTGTTTGAACTTTGGATGATCACTTAATTCAAAGATTAATTAATTAGATTAGATTGATTGAATAACATGCTTTGTGTGAATACATGGATGTATTGTATGAATAATGTATATCAGATGGATATTAGATGGGTGAGGGCAATTTTGGAAATTATTGTAATAAATTTAGAATTTATTTAATTGGACCTGTGTGTCCAGCCTTTATCTCTCGACTCTTTGTAATTCTCTTCTCACCAATTCCCCTAAATGTTAATGAGGTTTCTTTATTGTATTATGTAATTGGTTAGAAATCAGAATAGTGCTAGCCGGGGAGAGGAAATGAAGTGATTTGTTCTAGGAACAATTGTGAAATATCCATCCGCATATCATTATTAATTTATTTATCGTGCCTTATTATGCTTTTAGAATGCATGTTTAAGGGTGTATGATGAGACCTAATCAAAGATAATTAATTGGTGCCAATTACGCGAAAAACCCTCAACAAATATTAAGCGTTTTCCTTCCATTGAGTGATTAATTCTCAAGATCCAAGATTGGCATTGGTTTGTTGGCCAAAGTCAAGAGCTTTGTCCATCGAGGATGTGTTTGAATCATGAAGGCTTTGTTCCATTTTTTGGCCAAAGTCAAGATCACTTCTTGTTCATCGACATCGATTACGAAGCTTTCCAAGGTCAATGGGTCCCGCTTAACTGGAATCATTAAGCTTGTTGAGCCAAAGCCAAGGCTTAGTTGATTCAGAGGAAAAGGTTAGGATATATATTGGATATATTGGCATATATATGTTTCGGACTTGGAGGTCCACCTACCGGATCTAGGAATTGGATGAGATCCAATTGATCTTAGAGATCTACCTAGTTAAATATCATACAGCTTGTTGGCCAAAGTCAAGGTTGTGTGTTATTTAACGGGATCCCAGCCCACTAGGAAACTAGGTTTCCCGAGTACTCAACAAAGGGTTAAAGGCTCGCCGAAAAATAGTGGGAGGTGTTGGACTATCTTGACCCATAGCGTCACTATTTGTACAGATCACGGTGTTGTTGTACAAATTAACTATGTGACAAAGGAGATTGCACTCTTATCATTTCTAATTAGATCACCAAGATGTATAAATGATATGAGGTCCTTATGATTTGTTCCCGTATTGAGAATGATATGAGACAGTATTAGTCCACGAAGGATAAATCATTAAATATCCCTAGTGAGAGTATTATCGAGATTGGACATCGATAAATCCGTAAAAGACTAGTATTACACTTGTGCACGTTGTGAGGGCACAAACGACATAGTTCTCATATATTTTGGTATATGATACTTATGCAAGTGTAATAGGAGGTTGTGTTTACCGATGGTACGGGAAACAGCTTCGCTCTTGATAGACCCCCTCGGAATTCCATTGGTTGTATGACTATGTGTCTATGGATGTCCGAAATCAGGGTAGGTGTATTTGGTCTTAACCTGAGACTTGCACCGCTAATACTTGCGACAATCAATATACTTTAATTTTGGTCGTCCAGGGCTATAACAGGTTCTGTGTACGCCTCTGCTGGGTATATTGAGAATCGTAGTGTGTTGGGTGTGATGTCAAGACGGAAGTATCACTCCAGTCATATGGAGATGATGATCGCGTAGGGATAGAGAACTGGTTCTCTAAAGGATTGCAACAATCAGGATAATATGACTTGGTCATGATTATCCGATAATAAAGAGATTAGTTGCTCGTAATCCGATATATGCTTCTTACGGGGCAGACACTATACCAGCCCCCAGGCCTTGCATGTGATCATCCGATACTGGATCGAAATACGTAATACTACCTATACTAAGCCTGATATAGATCCATATATTCTTGTAAGGATATTTCTGGAGAATTGGGTAGGCATGGAGCTTTGATAGAAGCCAACATTGACTTGTAAATCGGTACAAACGTAGTACTAGGTACTTGCGTATTCGGATAGTCCGACGACCGAATTTACTGCCAACATATCTGGGGATCTCATGGGTCGCTTCCCGAAGATTCACCGACGACGTATGACTCGCACTTTAATTAATCTGGGATTAATTAGATGAGAGAGAAATTAATCTGGGATTAATTGCAGAGATATTTTATCTGAGATAAAATATCATTTAAAGAGAGAAAACGATTAATTTGGAATTAATCAATAAATTAATATATTCGATATATTAAACGAAATTGGATTTCGACGCGGAATTGAAATTAGATTTTAATTCGGGCGAACGAATTAATTTAGAATTAATTCGTTAGCGATGTGAATAGTAATTATGCTAGGCATGATTATTTAATTAAATTAGATTTAATTACGTCGCAACGAAAAATTCGTTAATTTGGAATTAGCGAACCCGAGCCCAGGATTATTTGCGAGCGTATTCGCATTTCGAATTCGAGTGCGGAACGCAAGTCAAATCAAGCGTCAAATCGCTAGTCGCATCTAGTGTCACATCAATCGTCAATCAAGTGATGGATGTCTTTCACTTTGAGTGATTGACACCAGTCATTATTCATTGATTGATGGGAGTTGATCGTGGTGGTTGAAAGCTTTAATTGGTTTGACTTTTTAAAGCCAAAATTTGGTATATGATTTTGAAAAATCAATTACCAAAATTTAACAACACATTTTATCTCTCTCTCCTCTCTTTTCTCTTCATCTCTCTCGCCCATGAAGGGCTTTCTTCTTTCTGTTTTCTGGTATGAAAAACCGAGAGCCAATGAGGAAAAGGGAAGCAAAGTGTGGTGATTTTGTGGTAAAATCATCAAGAGCTAGCACTCCGAGAGACATGCCGAAGGTGATAGGGAAGTCCACCCATGAGCTTGGAATCATCTTACAAAGCTTGGAGCTTTCATGGAGGGAGATGAAGGCCAAAATTGAGGACTGCTCATCAGCTCATTGCCGAGAGGTCCAGAGGGCAGAAAATATTTTTATTCGTTGCCGCGTCACTCAACCGTTCGATATGAGTATTCCGAAACTCCCTCGTTGTATTCGCACACTTATTTCTTGCTTATTATTCGATCCTCGGGACCGTAGAACTCCAACAATTGGTATCAGATCGCAGTAAAAGTATGAAATATGACTTAGGGTTAAAATTTGGGTAAATTGATTTTGAGCATGAATTTATGAAATTGGATGAATGAATATGCTTAAATGTATTTTAATTGAAGTTTGATTTGATCAATTTCAAGAAATTGTGTTTGGAACATTTTTCCCCAAATTGGAAGGCTTGGCCGAATCCTCCTTATGCCCTAATTCTTGGTAATTTTTGTTTCGTTGATCATTGGATGACTTGAAACGATTGAGGATGTTGATTTAATGTTTAATTGGATTCAATTGGATTGGATTTAAAATTGGACATAAAAATCCTCACTTAGCCGAGACTTGTATAACATGGTTTGGGTTTGATTTTTGTTAATTGAGTTGGACATGATTTAATGATGATAAGCATGATTAATTAGGCTAATTTGGTGTTTTGGAAATATTGATTTGGGTAATTAATTATGCTATACACTTTAGATTAATTAAATTGTAAAATTGGATTTTTGTAATTTAGTTAATTGGGCCTATTTTGGAAATTAGGCTTGAATTGTTGTAAATGGGGTTATTGGGCTTGGTTGTATCAAGTTCGGTTTAGGCTAAATTGGTTGGATCCAATTGGCCACAAAACCGCTTCCATAAAGCCCAAATGCGACTAATGGACCTTAATAAATTTAATTGGGCCTAATGGGCCTAAATTGATTTCTAGGCTTATGGGGTTATTCCCGGATTGGGCATTGGTTATTGGGTTTGACCCGAGTTGACCAAAAGTCCACGCCTTAAGAAATTAATTAAAAGCCCATTGGACTTTAATTAAATTAACGTTTGACGTTAATTGGGCTTTGAGACCCGTAACGATTAAATTTGGAATTTAAGTCGTAAAAGGTTTATTAATAAAGTGTAATATTTAATTTGGAATTAAATAGTGAATTAGTATTAAATACAAATTGAATTGGATTTAATTTTGTAGTTTAATTTAATTCGAGAATTCGTACTTTGAGTACTTATTCGCAAAACGAGTTTGACTCGAGCAAAATCAAATCGTTGTTTGAACATTGGATAGTCATTAATTATCACATTAATTAATTTAATTAGATTGATTGATAACATTCTTGTGTTAATACATGGTTGCGATGCATGAATAATGTATATCAGATAAATATAGATGGGTGGGGCAATTTTAGAAATTATTGTAATAAATTTGGAATTTATTAATTGGACCTGCTTGTCCAGCCTATTACCTCCTTACTCTTTGTATTCTCTTCTCACCTATTCCCCAAATGTAAATGAGGTTTCTTTAGAAGTGTAGTGTAACGGCTAGAAGAAATATTTGTGCTAGCGGGAGAGAGGAAAGAGAGAGATTTGATCTAGGATCAATGTGTTAAGTATCCATCCGCATATCATTATTATTTATTTATACGCGCTTTATTATGTGTTTAGAATGCATGTTTAAGGGTGTATGATGATGAGACCTTAACTAAGATAATAAATTGGTTGCCAATTTGCACGCGAAAAACCATCGCTAAATATTAAGCATTTTTCCTTCCATTGAGTGATTCTTACTCAAGATCTAAGACTGACATTGGCTTGTTGGCCAAAGTCAAGGCCTTTGTCCGTCAAGGATGTGTTTGAATCTCGAGAGCTTTATTCCATATCGGTGTCTTGTCCAAGTTGTGGTTTGTTGGCCAAAGTCAAGACCACTTCTTGTCCATCGACATTGATTACGAAGCTTTCCATGGTCAATGGGTCACGCTTAACTGGGATCACTGAGTTTGTTGTGCCAAAGCCAAGGCTTAGTTGATTCATAGGAAAAAGGTTAGGTAATATATTGGATATATTGGCATATATAAGATATATGTTTCGGACTTAGATGTCCCCCTACTTGATCTAGGAATTGGATCGGATCCAATTGATCTTAGAGATATACCTAGTTAATTATCATACAATTTGTTGGCCAAAGTCAAGATATTGTGATATTTAATGGGATCCTAGCCCGTTAGGAAACACGGTTTCCCGAGTACTCGACAGAGGGTTAGAGGCTCGCCGAAAAATAGTGGGTGGCAAGATATGAATTTGCAATATTCGTTTAAATACTTCCCATACGTGCTCAAACAAACATCATTCGTCAAATAAATTAAATGTTAGGTGGACTAATATTTAAACGTTGTTTTAATTAACAGTTGGACTGTATTCAAACAATTAAATTATAGTTGATTAAATAGTTGGACTATTGTAATCATTATAATAAATAGAACCTAAATCGTTGATTAAATAGTTGGACTATTAGAATCAAGATAAAATTGAAAGATTGACATTTAAAACATAATCCTAGGAAAAATATATTTAAATGGTCTAATTTTCAAAATTGGGAGTAAATTTCAGGATAGTCCTGGAAACTAATAAGTTACTTTATTTGATAAAATAACATATTAGGCCTAAGCCCGGAATTAAGCAAATAGTCGAGCATAATCTTTGGAAGATTTATGTAATGATAACTTTAGTGTTTAATCCATTAAGCTTGTCGCAGTAGACTCCTGAATTCTTTGTCAGAACTAAGGGGTTAAATCCTTTAAGTATGATAAAGAAATTGAAGGATCTTCATAAATCTATACTTAGATTTTAGAAGTACTAAATTGCAATACTAAACTCTTGGAGAGTTAATGACTTTTCTCAAGGAGATAAAGTCAAAGTTTGCAATTAGGCAAGTAGCGCAAGGCGCACCTTACTTCGATATTCTAGAAACCCAAGGCTTGGCCAAAGGTTTCTGGAATGTGGAAAAGGGTAAAGGCAAAATCATTATAATCTTCTAGGAAGATAAAAGACATATCCCAAAATGTCTGCCTAAATTGTGGCAAACGGGATCGCGGAAGCATGACTGCCGTTTGGACAATGCAGACATGAAGAAATTAAAGACGGTGCAAGGCTCTGGCTGTAAATATGTTTGTCATAATTATGTTCATTACTAGTATTGAAATTAGATTTTAAATACTTAGTGTGGTACATAAATATATACTGATGTTCAGAATCTGCTATGAGCAGGATACTGACTTCAAATTGAGATTTATCTGCAAATCGGAAACGGGACGAAAGTCGTTGTTTTAACCGTAGAAACCTAATTTAGCAACTACCCTTCGGGTGTATACCTAAATTTGGAAACTGTTATAATGTAACTAGTTTGACTAGAAACATTATCTCTATATCAGTGTATAACCCGCTGCAGGTGTACCTTTATATCCTAGAACACTAAAGTATTTTATTATATAAAGATGATATTCAGATAAACACATTAGATGTGAATAACATTATTTATATTTTGAATATAAATAAAATCTCAAACATATAACATGACAAATAAATAGCTCAAACTGATTTGATCAGAAGAAATCATTTGTGGCATTGTTGTTTGGGACACAATTAAAAAAGACTCGTATATCCACATTTTTGAATAGTGGGTACAATGAATGATTTGATCCTATTCAAATAAAGTCTACGAATCTAATTTATTGGGCAAAGTGCCTAAAACACCTTTACTTGGTAAAGGTGTAAGTGCCACCAATCTGTTAGCCATAGTTCATAGTGAAGCAAGTGGGCCCATGTCCAGCTAGGCTAGGGGTGGATATGAATATTTCGTGACCTTTACGGATGTGGCATCGCGTTATGGTTATGTGTTTCGTTTAAAGCACAAATCGGAAACTTTTACAGTTTTCGACACGAAATAGACAAACAGATCGGCTAAAGTATAAAACCGTCATGGTAAGACTGTAATAGAAAATACTTAAGCAACAAGTTTCTAATATACTTGAAATAGTATAGTATTCTTTCAATGAGGAGGTTGTGTTTACCGATGGTACAGGAAACAGCTTCGCTCTGGATAGACCCCCTCGGAATTCCATTGGTAGTATGACTATGTGTCTATGGAAGTCCGAAATCAGGGTAGGTGTATTTGATCTTAACCTGAGACTTGCACCGCTAATACTTGCGACAATCAATATACTTTGGTTTTGGTCATCCAGGGCTTTAATAGGTTCCGTGTACGCCTCTACTGGGTATATTGAGAATCATAGTGTGTTGGGTGTGATGTCAAGACGGAAGTATCACTCCAGTCATATGGAGATGATGATCGCATAGGGATACAGAACTGGTTCTCTAAAGGGTTACAACCATCGGGATAATATGACTTGGTCATGATTATCCGATAATAAAGAGACTAGTTGCTCGTAATCCGATATATGCTTCATACGGGGCAGACACTGTAACCGGCCCCAGGCCTTGCATGTGATCATCCGATACTGGATCGAAATACGCAATACTATGTATACTATGGCTGATATAGATCCTATATTCCTGTAAGGATATTTCTAGAGAATTGGGGTAGGCATGTCGCTTTGTTAGAAGCCAACCTTGTCTTGTAAATCGGTATAAACATAGAACTAGGTATTTACGTGTTCGGATAGTCCGACGACCGAATTTACTGCCAACGTATCCGGGGATCTCATGGGTCGCTTCCCGAAGATTCACCGATGACGTATGACTCGCACTTTAATTAATCTGGGATTAATTAGATGAGAGAGAAAATTAATCTGGGATTAATTGCAGAGATATTTTATCTGGGATAAAATATCATTTAAAGAGAGAAAACGATTAATTTGGAATTAATCGATAAATTAATATATTCGATATATTAAACGAAATTGGATTTCGACGCGGAATTGAAATTAGATTTTAATTCGGGCGAACGAACTAAATTAATTCGTTAGCGACGTGAATAGTAATTATGCTAGGCATGATTATTTAATTAAATTAGATTTAATTACGTCGCAACTGAAAATTCATTAATTTGGAATTATCGAACCCGAGCTCGGGATTATTTGCGAGCGCATTCGTATTTTGAATTCAAGTGCGACACGCAAGTCAAATCAAGCGTCAAATCGCTAGTTGCATCTAGCGTCAAATCGCTAGTCGCATCTAGCGTCACATCATTCGTCAATCAAGTGATGGATGTCTTTCACTTTTAGTGATTGACACCAGTCACTATTCATTGATTGATGGGAGTTGATGGTGGTGGTTGAAAGCTTTAATTGGTTTGACTTTTTAAATCCAAAATTTGGTATATGATTTTGAAAAATCAATTACCAAAATTTAACAACACATTTTATATCTCTCTCATCTCTTTTCTCTTCATCTCTCTCGCTTAAGAATGGCTTTCTTCTTTCTTTTTTCTGGTCTGAAAAACCGAGAGCCAATGAGGAAAATGGAAGCAAAGTGTGGTGATTTTGTGGCAAAATCATCAAGAGCTAGCACTCCGAGAGACATGTGAAGGTGATAGGGAAGTCCACCCATGAGCTTGGAATCATCTCACAAAGCTTGGAGCTTTTATGGAGGAAGATGAAGGCCGAATTTGAAGACTGCCCAGCAGCTTACTGTCGAGAGGTCCAAAGGGCAGAAAATATTTTTGTTTGTTGCCGCATCGCTCAACCGATCGATGTGAGTATTCCGTAACTCCCTCGTTGTATTCGCAGACATATTTCTTGCTTATTATTCGATCTTCGGGACCGTAGAACTCCAACAGGAGGTTGGTATTGAATTTGCAATTTCGTTCAAATACTTGCCAATACCGGCTTTCAAATCATTTCGTCAATTATATATATTTATTAGTTGGACTAATATTTTATTATTTTTCTTGTAACAGTTGGACTGTACCCAAAAATCATTAATTGAATAGTTAGACTATTGCAATTAAGATGACTGGAAAGATCAGGGTTAGAGACATTGTCATGGGCGAAAATGTCTTTAATGGTGTGAACTTTCCTAATTGGGATATGAACCTCAGGATTGTCCTGGGGGCTGAGAGGATGCTCTATACGATAGAGAGACCTTTCGGCCTAAGCCCAGAAATGAGCAGCCACTTGAGCTTGAGCTTTGGAAGACTCATAGCGATGATAACTCAACTGTTCAATCCATCATGCTTGCTGTGATGACCCTTCAATTTCGTCACCAAAAAAAGGGATTGGATCCCTATACAATGATGGAAAAATTGAAGGACCTTCATCGATCTAACCTTAGATCGCAAATGTATGAATTGCAGAAGAAACTCTTTCACTCTCGAATGTCAGAGGGTACATCTGTCGAGCACCATATGTCGCAGATGATTGCTGACATTGAACAAGTGGATCAGCTAGGCATAACCTTTGAGGCTGAGACTTCTATAGATTTGATCTTGCAGTCTCTTCCTGACAGCTGGAGTGGGTTCATCATGTACTACAATATAATGAACCAAGACCATACTCTTGGAGAGTTGATGGCAATGCTGCGTTAAGCAGAAAAAGAGCCAATGAAGGGTAAAAAGCGCGAGGCGCACTTCGCTTCAACATCTCAGTCTCCCAAGGCTTGGCCGAAGGCTACTGGAGGTGTAAAG
The DNA here is from genome assembly GCA_019454045.1 of Zanthoxylum bungeanum. Taxonomy (NCBI): domain Eukaryota; kingdom Viridiplantae; phylum Streptophyta; class Magnoliopsida; order Sapindales; family Rutaceae; genus Zanthoxylum; species Zanthoxylum bungeanum. Next base: position 23,239 of record SKCR01025476.1, read on the forward strand.
AAGAAGAAGAAGAAGGGCAAGGCCAAATCGTCAAAGTCTTCTGGGAAGGCAAATGACAAATCCCAAGATGTATGCCTGCAGTGTGGCAAACGGGGTCACTGAAAGCGTGACTACCATGAGTACAAGGCGCACATGAAGGAAATCAAAGCGGGCAAGGCATCTGCTTTAGGTATGTTTGTTATAGAAATAAACATGTCTACTTCTAGTTTTAAAAATTGGATTTTTGATTCTGGTTGTGGTACTCATATATGTACTGATGTGTAGGATCTGCAGATTAGTCGGAGACTGTCCTAATGAGAGATAGACCTTCGAGTTGGAAATGGGACAAGAGTCACCGTTTTGGCTGTTGGAACTTATATTTTGGAACTGCCCTCGGGGCATATACTAAATCTTTCAGACTGTTATTATGTACCTAGTTTGACTAGGAATATTATATCTGTATTTTTATTAGCCCAATGTGGGTATACTTTTGTTTTTAGAAACACTGGGTGTTTTATGTATAAAAATGATATGGAGATATGCAGTGCTGATGTGAATAATGGTCTTTATATTTTGAATATAAATCAATCTCAAACATATAATGTAACAAAAAAAGGCTTAAACTAAGTAACAAAGATGAAACTTATATATGACATTGTCGTATGTGACCCATTAACAAGACTCGCATATCCATACTTTCGAAGAGTGGGTACTTGGACGGATTTGATCCAAATTCACATGACGTCTGCGAATCTTGTTTATTAGGCAAAATGCCTAAAACACCTTTTAGCGGTAAATATACACGTGCCACCGAACTATTGGCCCTCGTTCATAGTGATGTATGTGGACCCATGTCTAGCCAGGCTAGAGGTGGATATGAATACTTCGTAACCTTTACGGATGATGCATCACGTTATGGTTATGTGTATCTTATGAGACACAAGTCATAAACCTTTGAGAAATTCAAAGAGTTTCGACATGAAGTAGAAAAACAGACCGGCAAAAGTATTAAAACATTAGGGTCGGACCATGGTGGAGAATACTTAAGCAATGAGTTTCTTGATTACTTGAAAGAGTATGGTATTCTTTTACAGTGGACTCCTCCCGAAATATCACAATTAAACGGTGTGTCCGAATGGAGAAACCGAACTTTGTTAGACATGGTACGGTCAATGATGAGTCGCACTGAGCTACCTATTTCCTTCTAGGGATATGCATTGTACAGTGCAATACTTATTTTGAATAAGGTTCCGTCAAAGTCTGTTCAACAGACTCCGTATGAAATATTGACAGGAAAGAAATCGGGTTTCTCATTCCTGAAGATTTGGGGTTGCTGGGCATACGTTAAACGTTTGGATGGTACCAAACTTGAACCTAAATCGAATAAATGCCTATTTGTAGGTTATCCTGGGGAAACCAAAGGATATTACTTCTACAACCCACAAGGGAACAAAGTATTTGTTGCTCTACATGCAGTTTTCCTTGAGAAGGAATTCCTAAATGCAGTGGTAAGTGGGAGGAATGTAGAACTCAATGAAAGTCGGATTGATACTGTTCCTGGCACAGAATCCTTAATAGAATATGAACAGTTCATCAGTGATGAGACTGTACCATAATCTTCGAATACACAAGAACCACATAGATCAGAGAGAGTCAGAAAACAACATGAGAGGTATGAGTTTTGATCTCACCTCATGTGGATATTAATCTTATTGAGGAAGATGATCCGGCTACATATGAGGAAGCGATACAAGGTATCGACTCTGGTTTATGGTAAGATGCCATGAAATCCGAAATGGATTCCATGTACACCAACCAAGTTTGGACACTGGTTGATGCACCAGAAGGCGTAAAGCCTATTGGTTACAAATGAGTCTTCAAGAAGAAGACCGGCATGGATGGCAACATATAAACGTACAAAGCTAGACTTGTAGCAAAAGGGTATCATCAACGACATGGTGTTGATTACGACGAAAATTTTTCAACTGTTGCCATGATTAAATCCATTCGGATAATACTTGCTATTGCTGCATATTTCGATTACGAGATAAGGCAGATGGACGTCAAAACTGCTTTTCTTAACGGAAACCTTTTGGAGGATGTTTATATGCAACAGCCTGACGGTTTTGTCATACCAAAACATGCAGACAAGGTTTGTAAGTTAAATCGATCCATTTATGGATTGAAGCAAGTATCGCGTTCTTGGAACCAACATTTTGATGAGATCATAAAAGATTATGATTTCGTTCAAAATGAGGATGATCCTTGTGTAAATAAGAAGGTTAGTGGGAGCACACTGACATTCATTATCCTTTACGTTGATGATGTATTGCTTATTGGCAATGACATTCCCATGTTACAATCGGTGAAAGCTTGGCTTTCATTAAAAATCTCCATGAAGGATCTATGAGAATCAGCCTTTATTCTAGGAATAAAGATCTACCGGGATAGATCTAGAAAGCTGCTTGGACTCTCCCAGAGCACGTACATTGACAAAGTGTTGAAGAGATTCAACATGGAACAGTCTAAGAGGGGACTGTTGCCAGTGTGACATGGCGTCACTCTATCTAAGGACATGTGTCCTAAAACTCAAGATGAGAGAGACAACATGAGTCGGATCCCGTTCACTTCGGCAGTCAGATCGATTATGTATGCCATGATATGTACGCGACCTAATGTCTCACATACTTTGAGCATGTGTAGTCGCTATCAGGCCGATCCAAGTGATGGTCACTGTTGGACAATTATGACCCATAGCGTCACTATTTGTACAGATCATGGTGTTGTTGCACAAATTAACTATGTGACAAAGGAGATTGCACTCTTATCATTTGTGATTAGATCACCTAGATATATAAATAATGAGAGGTCCCTATGATATGTTCCTGGACGAGAATGATATGAGAAAGTATCAGTCCACGAAGGATAAATCATAAACATCCATAGTCAGAGCATTATCGAGATTGGACATCGATGAATGCGTAAAAGACTAGTATTACACTTGTGCACGTTTGTGAGAGCACAACGGCATAGTTCTCATATATTTGGGTATTGGATACTCATGCAAGTGTAATAGGAGGTTGTGTTTCACCGATGGTACGGGAAACAGCTTCGCTCTGGATTAGACCCCTCAGAATTCTATTGGTAGTATGACTAGGTGTCTATGGAAGTCTGAAATCAGGGTAGGTGTATTTGGTCTTAACCTGAGACTTACACCGCTAATGCATACGACAATCAATATACTTTGGTTGAGGTCGTCCAGGGCTGTAACAGGTTCGGTGGACACCGATGCTGAGTATATCGAGAATCGTAGTATGTTGGGTGTGATGTCAAGACGGAAGTGTCACTCCAGTCATATGGAGTTGATGATCTCGCAGGGATACAGAACTCGTTCTCTATATAAGGTTGCAATCGTCGGGATAATATGACTTGGTCATGATTATCTGATTATTAAAGAGACTAGTTGCTTGTTATCCGATATATGCTTCGTACGAGGCAGACACTGTACCAGCCCCAGGCCTTGCATGTGATCATCGGATACTGGACAGAAATACGCAATACTACGGTATACTACGCTTGATATAGATCCTTATTCCTGTAAGGATATTTCCGGAGAATTGGTAGGCATGGTGCTTTGCTAGAAGCCAACCTTGTCTTGTAAATCGGTAAAACGTAGTACTTGGTACTCACGTGTTCGGATAATCCGACGACCGATTTGACTGCCAACATATCCGGGGATCTTATGGGTCGCTTCCCAAAGATTCACCGATGACGTATGACTCGCACTTTTAATTAATCTGAGATTAATTAGATGAGAGATAAAATTAATCTGGGATTAATTGCGGAGATATTTTATCTGGGATAAAGTATCAATTAAAGAGAGGGAATGATTAATTTGGAATTAATCGAGGAATTAATATATTCGATATATTAAACGAAATTGGATTTCGACGCGGAATTAAAATTAGATTTTAATTCGGGCGAGCGAATTAATATAGAATTAATTCGTGAGCGACGTGAATAGTGACTTCGCTAGGCGTAATCATTTAATTACGATGCGACGGAAAATTCGTTAATTTAGAATTAGCGAATCCGAGCCCGAGATTATTTACGAGCGCATTTGCATTTCGAATTCGAGTGCGGCACGCAAGTCAAAGTAAGCGTCAAATCAAGCGTCGCATCAAGCGTCAAATCACTTGTCACTTTGAGTGATGTGACTTGACAACTTGATTGAGTTGACTTGATGTGATGAGTGATGTGTGTGGTTGGCAATTAAAGCCAAATGTGTGTGAAATGAATTTCAAATGAAATTCATGTGTATTAGATACACAAATTACACAAAAAAAACCGTAAGTCACATTTTCCCTCCTCTCTCTCTTCTTCTTCTTCCTCTCTTCACTCACGCATTTCTTCTTCTTTGAGGCAGTGAACTGCCGAGTTCTTTGAAGAAAAATGGAGGGAAGCAAGTGTGTTTTTTGGCAAACAAGAGTGCTAGAACACTCCGAGATCAATGCGAAGGTGATAGGGAAGCTCACCTATGAGCCGGGAATCAAATGACGAAGCTTGGAGCTTCAAATATTGTTGATGATGGCCGAAATTCACTGTTCACAGCAGCCCACTGCCGCAGTTCAAAGAGGCAGAAAACAGATTTTTGTTGCCCAATTCGTCGCTCAACCGCTCGATGTAAGTATTCCGTAACTTTCGTTGTTGTATTCACATGATTCATGCTTGTTTAATTCGATCTTGGAGACCTAGAATCACCAACAGTCACTGGATGGCGGTTAAGAATATCTTTAAGTATCTTAGACGAACTATGGATGTTTTCTTAATCTATGGAGATGGAGAACTTGAGGTAACTGGGTTTATCGATGCAAGTTTCCAAACCGATAAAGATAACTGTAAGTCACAATCTGGGTACATATTTTGTTTGAACAACGGAACAGTAAGCTGGAAATCTTCCAAGCAAGAGACGGTTACCGATTCAACAACAAAAGCAGAATATATTACTGCAGCTGAAGCAGCAAAAGAGGCAGTTTGGATCCGTAAATTCCTAATTGGATTAGGAGTAGTTCCTTTAGCAGCTGAGCCTGTTCCGCAGTCTTATCAACGATCCAAGCATGTTCTTCGACATTTTCCATCTGATTCGTGAGATCATACATCATGATGATATGAAGATCGAGAAGGTCGCATCAGAGGACAACATTGCAGATCCGCTGACGAAAGCTATTCCTCAGCAAAAGTTTGAACAACATGTACATAATTCAGATGTTAGATACTTGAGTGACTGGCTATAGGCCAAGTGGGAGATTGTTGGACAATTATGTCCCATAGCGTCACTATTTGTAAAAGACATTGTGATTTTTGAACAAATTAACTATGTGACAATGGAAATTGCTATTTTATCATTTTGAAATTAGATTACTTGAATATATAAATGATAAAAGTCCTTATGGTTAGTTCCAGATTAATAAGATATGAGACAATATCAATCCATAAAGGTTTAATCATTAATATCCCTAGTCGTAGTATTATCGAGAGTGGACATCGATAATGCGGAATAGACTAGTATTGCACTTGTGCGCGTTGTGGGAGCATAACGACATAGTTCTTATATATTTAAGTATTGGATACTTATGCAAGTGTCATAAGAGGTTGTGTTGTTGGATAATATGACCCATAGCGTCACTATTTGCACAGATCATTGTGTTGTTGTAGCAAATTAACTATGTAACAAGGAAATTGCACTCTCGTCATTTGTGATTAGATCACCATAGATATATAAATGAAGAGAGGTCCCTATGATTAGTTCCTGGATTGAGATGATATGAGACAGTATCAGTCCACGAAGGATTAATCATTAAATATCCCTAGCCGTAGTATTATCGAGACTGGACATCGATAATGCGGAATAGGCTAGTATTGCACTTGTGCGCGTTGTGAGGGCACAACGGCATAGTTCTCATATATATAAGTATTGGATACTTGTGCAAGTGCGATAGGAGGTCGTGTTTCACCGATGGTACGGGAAACAGCTTCGCTCTGGATAGACCCTTCGGAATCCCATTGGTATTATGACTATGTGTCTATGGGAGGCCGAATTCAAGGTAGGTGTGTATAGTCTTAACCTGAGACTTACATCGCTAATACTTACGATAATCGATAGACTTTGGTCTTGGTGCTACAGGGCTTTAACCGGTTCTGCGTACACCACTTCTGGGTTTATCAGAGAGTCGTAGTGTATTGGATGTGATGTCAAGACGGAAGTGTCACTCCAGTCATAATGGAGATGATGTCACGCAGGATACGGTATTAGTGCTCTTAAGTGATGCGCATCCAATCGTGATATTATGACCAGGTCATGAATATCAGATTATAGAGACTAGTTACCAGACATCCGATATGTGTTTCGGACGGGGCAGACACTTATCCAGCCCCAGCCCTAGCACGTGATTATCCGATACTGGGCCAATATGCACAATACATTAGTATACTACGCTTGATACAGATCTTTGATATTCTTAGATGAATATGTCCGGAGAACTTGGGAAGACTTGGTGCTTTGCTAGGAGTCGACCTTGTCTCGTAATCGTAGAACGTAGTACTTGGTACGTACGTGATTCGGATACTCCGACGACCGTATTTACTGCCAGATTATCCGGGGATCTCATGGGTCGCTTCCCGATAATCCACCGATGATGCACAACTCGCACTCTTGAATAATCTGGGATTATAATAGAAGAGAGAGAAAATTAATCTAGGATTAATTACGGAGATATTTTATTTAGGATAAAATATCGTATAGAGAGAGAACGATTAATTTGGAATTAATCGTAAAATTATTATATTCGATATAATAATCGAAATTCGATTTCGACGCGAAATTAAAATTAGATTTTAATTCGGGCAAACGAGTTAATTTAGAATTAATTCGTTAGCGACGTAAATAATAATTTCGCTAGGCGCAATTATTTATTTAAATTCGATTTAATTAACGTCGCGACGTAAGTTCGGTATTTCAGAAATATCGAACCCGAACGCGTGAGTGCACGTGGGCCCACTTTCATTTGGAAACGTGTGGGGCCCACATGACACATGTCATTTTATGCATTATTTAATTCTAATGCATTGCATGGTGATAGTGTACAATACACTCAATGGTTTTGCATGGAGTTTGAGTGTTTGACACTCTAAGCCATTGCATGTTTTGTGTCATAAGTTTATTATTAATTTAATAAATATTATGGCATAAATATAAATTGATTTTTGGTAACAAAATTCAATTAACAACTCTCTCAAAATTCTCTCTTCTCTCACGCCCAAAACTGAAATTCTTGGACTGTTTTGGAAGCCATTTTGGCGTGAACAATAGGGAAGCAAGAGTGGATTTTCATGGTGAAAATTCAAGTGCTAGCACACTTAAACGTCTTGCGAAGGTGGTAGGGAGGTTCCCCCATGAGCCGGGATCCATCGGACGAAGCTCGGAGCTCCGTTTCTTCACTCAAATTTCTGTTTTGCATGGCAGTGGACTGCCACCAGTGGGCGTGAAAGACAGTGAAGAAAATGGCTTGATTCGTCTTCAATTCGACATAACCGATCAATGTGAGTATTCCGCTACCTCCGTTGATGTATTCACGCATTATTTCATGTCTTGATTTGATCTTGGGACCTTAGAAAAACTCAACATGTGTTTACCGATGGTACGAGAACAGCTTCGCTCTGGATAGACCCCGCGGAATCCCATTGGTAGTATGACTATGTGTCTATCGGAATCCATATCAGGGTAGGTGTATTTGGTCTTAACCTGAGACTGTGATAATCAATACGCTTTGGTTTTGGTCGTCTGAGACTTTAACATGTTCTGTGTACGCCTCTTCTGGGTTTATTGAGAATCAAAGTGTATTGGGTGTGATGTCAAGACGAAAGTATCACTTCAGTCATATGGAGATGATGATCACGCAGGGATATAGAACTGGTACTCTAATTTGTTGCAACCATCAGGATAATATGACAATGTCATAATTATCCGATTAAAGAGACTAGTTGCTTGTGATCCGATATATGCTTCGTACGGGGCATACACTATTTCAGCCTCAGGCCTTGCATGTGACATCCGATACTGGATCGAAATATGCAATACTACATATACTATGCCTGATATAGATCCTTATATTCCTGTAAGAATATTTCTGAAAAATTGGGTAGGCACGCCACTTTGCTAGAAGCCAACCATATCTCGTAAATCGGTAAAAATGTGGTACGAGGTACGCACGTGTTCGGATAGTCTGATGACCGGATTTACTGCCAACATATCCATAGATCTCATGGGTCGCTTCCCGAAGATTCACTGATGACGTATGACTCGAACATAATTAATCAGGGATTAATTATAAGAGAGAGAAAATTAATCTAGGATTAATTGCGGAAAGATTTTATCTGGGATAAAATTTAATTAATGGAGATAGAATGATTAATTCGGAATTAATCGATAAAATAATATATTCGATATATTAAATGAAATTAGATTTCATAACTGAATTAAAATTGGATTTTAATTCGGACGAACAAATTAATTTAGAATTAATTCGCGAGCTACTTTAATAGTAATTTTGCTAGGCATAATTATTTAATTAAATTTGATTTATTTAAGTCGTAAAGGAAAATTTGTTAATTCGGAATTAACGAACCCGAGCCCGGAATGTGTTCGCAGGCCCACTCAGATTTTGAATTTAAAGTGGGGCCCACAAGTCACATCACTTGTCACTTTACTTGCTTTATGGTGATGGAAGTTAGTGAAGAGTTGATGATGGCTTGTAAGACACATTTTCTTTTAATTATGAAAGACTTGAGTGACATTTACCAAACAGGATTTTGTATATGACTTTTATTTTGGAAAATCAAAAACATTTTTTTTTTCATTCACTATTTTCTCTCTCATTTTGGCGTGAAAATAGCCTCTCCCTCTCCAATTTCTTGGCTTGGCCGAGAGTTGCAAGAACAAATACGAAAATTTTTGTTGCAAAAATTTTCAAGTGCTAGCACACATTAAATCATAAAAAGGTGATAGGGAAACCTTTCCCAAGAGTTTGGAATTCACTCATGAAAGAGGAGCTTCTAACAACTTTAAAGGAGACAAAAGTTTTGTTCGTAACACATCCTAGAATCCATTCAATGTGAGTATATTTCCGCTATATTCCTTTGAGTACTCACACATGTTTTATGCTTATATGTTATCGGGATTGATCTTAGAGACCCAAAAACTACATCTCCAATATCCGATCCTCGAGTACGTCCTCAAGTCTTATAGACAGGTTAGTAAAATTCCCAAAGCTAATTGACTATTCTTCTTAATAAAGTAACCAAACTCTTATTCTAGCAGAAAATCCTTTTCTAGTTATCTTGGTTTATCCACTGGAGTTCAAGACAAGTTATGAGGACATATAGTAAAGCTCTAAGAATAGTTACGCAAATGAGTGGGAAGAGAAAACTATAAGAAAAGTAAAGAATGGTACATACATGTTTAAGCAACCAGAGCCAAAAAGAGATAAAGATACATAAATAGATAAATAAGGAAGTACTAGAACCTATAATAGTAAAGAGAATAGAATAAGTCTGAGCAATAGAAAAATATCAAGTAGACTTAAGTAGAGTTTCTTCCCTTCTCAAAAGATTCTTTTCTTCCTAGTGAGACTCATTCTCTCATCAGAAAGATTCCTTCAAGTAGATCCGATAGACTTGAATACTTCATGTAGATGACAAGTTCCCTGAGTAATGAAGGATAGACAGAAAGATAAAAGAAGAAAGAAATCAAAATTAGACGTGAGAGTTCCAATAGACAAGAGATGCCAAAAAGAATGAAGAGATTCTAGATCCTCAAATCCAGGCTCGTAAACAAATAAACGAAGGTCGTAAGTAGAGATGATTAGTTACCTTACCCCAAGTAACTCGACATGGATACAACCCTAAGCCACCTAGATTCTCACCCCTCAGTAATAGCAGCTGAAGAAATTATCCTAAATGAGTCTATCTCATACCTATCTTACATTAGTAATAGACTCTATTAGGACACAGAGTACCAGAACAATGACATTGATATCCGTGGAGACGTAAGATGTTTGCTTTAGCCTCTACCAGCATAGATAATGGTAACTGTAAGGAAGCCCGATGAGAGTTTATCCAAAGATAGAAATGGAATATATTGAAATATGGATCACTCAGAAAAGGATTAAGGAAGCCTCCAAAGTTAGAAATAAAAGAACCCAATATAGCCCAAGAATATATACAAGTCAGCACGAGGTTTACAATACTAGCAGAAGTCCACATAATAGACCAACATAGTAGAATCCATAGAGCAGACCAATGTCAATAGAAATTCGTAAAAGATATCCAGAATGGGGATAAGGAAATTCAGTGCGTATAGTAAAAAGAGATAATGTCGCTTAAATATGGTAATGGAATGGGGATCTCAGAATGGTTGATAAAGTTGTGGAACTTTAAGACTTAAAGTAACCATTAAAATCCAAACTAAACGGATGATAAATTTTCCACCTAGCAGCTCTACTCTAATGAGTATATAGACATCTAACCACACCCTCAACAGTGATGGAGATTTCCGAATCTCTATAGAAGGCATGTATCCACCCCTCAGCCTAGGACCCAATAAAGTTTTGGATAAATAAATAAAGCATCGGATAAGGTAAATAGATCATGAGACAATAGAATATCCAAACCAAGAAGCTCAACATGACCTAGATAAGGATCAGACAATAATAACAATCTTTTTGAAAATGAGTAGTTTGAATTCACAGTAAGTTTAACCGAATCAAGAAGTTATAACCTACCCAAAGTTATCAAGGAAGTAAAGCCTCAGAAGAGTAAGAAACCAAAGTAAGCAACACAGATAAAGACCCCCATGTGTAGGACATATGACTTATGAAGAGCTTTCCACAGGAATAGAGAGGAAGATTTAGAAGAGAGCAACACTTATACCAAAGTCTCGATAGTGATATCATGACTTGTCGTCAAATATGAAGATCCCAGAGAAGTAAGAGACTTAAGAAGTTAAGAAACTGAGGTTAGTAGGAAGAATAACAGAGGTAGTACGGTAGAAATTGAAAGAGCATGAACATGAAGGAGATTCACAATAAGATGTAGTAAAGTTGAAGCAGGAAATTCAGATCGTATCTAGCAAAAGTACCTAAGTGTGGGAACCAACCCCATATATATGTACTCACGGGAGTCCAAGACCTATAGATGATCAGCACATGCAACTAAAGCACATATAGCTGATGAGCTCACCATAACCAGAGAGGCTTAAGGTCTAAACCCCACCCTTCTAACCCTCATTTGACAACAGCAGCAAAGAAGGATTTCGATGTTTGCCTCAAGACACTCCCAGAAAAAAGTGAATGCGTAAATAGAAGAAGACCAAAACATAAAACTTTAAGATATAGTACAAGAGCAGAATAAAAGAGTAAAATAACTCTAAGTAATGATTTGGGAAAGAAGCTGTCTACATGAAACAATGAAGAGAGAAAGTAATAATCAAGCAATAATGAGAATACAAAAGAACCAACGTTAGACAAGACTAACGACATGTAAAAGATGATATCCTTCGGATAAGGAGACATAAACATATATCACAGAAGTTTCAAACATGGGATAGAGCAGGAAAGAAGACAAAAAGGGCAACAAATAAAAATTTTTGGAGATGGAATTGTCGAAATAAGGCGATAATAGAAGGTTTCCATTAAAGAAACGGTTTGGCATTTAGCTGCCATATTTCATAAATGAAACATGCAGCATTAGCAAGCATTATCCAAATGGATTTGCTGTGGCAATAGGTAAAAGGTTTCGTCATAATCGACACAATGTTGATAACAATACCTTTTCCCTACAAGCCTAGCTTAGTACGTAGGTATGTTGCCTTCCATGTATGTCTTCCTTGAAGACTTATATAGTACCAATAGGCACAATGCCTTGCGGTACATCAACTAGTTTCCAAACGTAGTTGATATACATGGAATCCATTTCAGACATCATGGCACTTCGCCATAATAGTGTAGGTTTCTAATTAGGTCCCAAGATCATTATAAGCATGAAAAACATTGCGAATACACATCGACAAAGTTATGGAATACTTACATCGATCGGTTGAGCGACGCGGAGGCAACGAAACTTCAAAAATCTGCTCCTCACTGGTTCGGCAGTGGGCTGTGCGCAACTCACTGTTTTGGCCTTCGTTGTTCATCTTCGTCAAGCTCCAAGCTTCGTCGAACGATTCCTGGCTCATGGGTGAGCTTCCCTATCACCTTCGCATGTCTCGTAAGTGTGCTAGCACTTGTGATTTTGTGGATTTTGCCACAAAATCACAATCTAAGCTCCCCTACTGCTCGGCATTTTCAGAAAATGCAGTGAACAATTTTTGCCTCCATGGGCGTGAACAAGAAGAAAGAAATGAGAGATAGAGAGTTGTAAAATGTATTCCAAATTTGTGTATCTTATACACACATTTGAATTTGCATTTCATTTCATGTGCATTTGGCTTTCAAAAGTCAAACAATTAAAGCCCAACCACTCACATCACTTCAATCCATCAACTTGTCAAGTCACATCACTCAAAGTGATAAGTGATTTGACGCTTGATGCGACTAGTGATTTGATGCTTGATTTGACCTGCCGCACTCGAATTCGAAATGCGAATGCGCTCGCAAATCATCTCGGTCTCGGGTTCGCTAATTCTAAATTAACGAATTTTCCGTTGCGTCGTAATTAAATGATTACGCCTAGTAAAGTCACTATTCACGTCGCTAACGAATTAATTCTAAATTAATTCGCTCGCCCGCCCCGAATTAAAATCTAATTTTAATTCCGCGTCGAAATCTAATTCCGTTTAATATATCAAATATATTAATTTCTCGATTAATTCCAATTTCCGCTATTAATCCCAGATTAATTTTCTCTCTCTTCTATTTATCCAGATTAATTTAGAGTGCGAGTTATACGTCATCGGTGAATCTTTGGGAAGCAACCCATGAGATCCCCATATATGTTGGTAGTAAATTCGGTCATCTGACTATCCGAACCGTAAGTACCAGTACTACATTTATGCCGAATTACAAGACAAGGTTGGCCTCTAGCAAAGAGCCATGCCTCCCTAATTCTTCGAAACATCCTTACAGGAATAATGATCTATATCAAGCGTAATATACCGTAGTATTGCGTATTTCTATCCAGCATCAGATGATCACGTGCTAGGCCTGGGGCTGGAAATGTGTCTGCCCTGTACGAAGCACATGTCGGTGTTGGTTTTCGATAAGGTCCCAAGATCAAAAACAAGTCATGAAACATGCGTGAATACATCAACGGAGGTAGCGGAATACTCACATTGATCGGTTATGTCGATTTGGAGACGAATGATGCCCAAAAACGCACTGCCTTTGAGCTCCACTGCATGCAGTCCACTGCCTCCAAAAACAGAAATTAGAGATGAGAAACGGAGCTCCTAGCTTCGTCGGATGGATCCCGTCTCATGGTCGAACCTCCCTACCACCTTCGCAAGACTTGTAGTGTGCTAGCACTTGATTTCTCACCATGAGAATCACTCTTTGCTTCCCTTTAACTCACGCCCAAAACCAGTTCCAAACCAGTCCATTTCGTGAGAGGAAGAGAGGAAATGAGAGAGAGATGTGTAATGTATTCAATTAATTTTTGTTACCAAAAATCAATTTATATTTATGCCATAATTTCATTAAACAAATAATAAACTTATGACACAAATCATGCAAAGGCTTAGAGTGTCAAACACTTCATTTCCATGCATAACCATTGAGTGCAATGTACACAATCTCCATGCAAAGCATTAGAGTGTCAAATAAGCATAACATGACATGTGTCAAAGTTAATGCATAACATGACTTGTGTCATGTGGGCCCCACACGTTCCAAATGAAAGTGGGCCCACGTGCACTCACGCTTCGGTCGATATTTCCGAAATACCGAGCTTACGTCGCGACGTTAATTCAATCGAATTTAAATAAATAATGCGCCTGGCGAAATTATTATTTACGTCGCTAACGAATTAATTCTAAATTAACTCGTTTGCCCGAATTAAAATCTAATTTTAATTCCGCGTCGAAATCTAATTTCATTTA
>SKCR01025477.1:0-37287 GCA_019454045.1 Zanthoxylum bungeanum
TCGAGAAGTTTACCGATCATCTCCAAATTCATCTCGTAAATATTTTTGAGTCCCATCTTAATTTATTTTACCTGCCTTCGCCTCGTACGCAACGGCATCACTGTAGGCAGTAGTAAGAACTACCGGTCGTTACACCTAGCACTCAAGAGGTAGGCAACAAGAAGTAGGTCCGCTATGACATATTGAGTTTATCCAACAAACCCAATTATTTCCCTTTAGCCAGCATCATTCATATTTTCTTGAACCTAAGTTATACATTAATATGACTCAGATGTGAAATAAATATTGTGCTACAACTACTGAGTTATCCAAGTATTTGTGGATCAAATCCAAAATACTATGTAGAAACCGCAAGCACAATACCAATGTGAAAACTTCTAATTTATAAGGTCACTATGCAACTTCATAAGTAAATACTTCATAAGTTGCATCTAATTATACTAATAAAGTATAATCTTATGTGACATTCTCACTGCATCTTTTCTGACTCTTTATGACGTAGATTGTCTAACGTCATAATTAGTCTCAAAACTAATATGACCCTAATGGTTGCAGACTGTATACTCCATGAATTAGAAACTTGTTCTTAATATCTCAAAGATCATAAAGTATGTGTTTCAAGATCCATCATATGGTATATATGGTATCAAAATAACTTGTAAAAAGTAAGATTAAATCGATATCTTTAATCGCACATAATAAAGTATTCATTATGTCATCATCACATAATACATAAGATCAATTAGACATTCTAATCAATATCTCTTTCAAAAAAGGAATCATCATTTACGAAAGATTAATACTATATATAAAACACACATTAACAGTCAAACAGTTATACTAACTGTCATACAGATAGTCTTGTTGTGTCATTTATTAGATCATATCTAATGCATGAATAATAGGAGTATCTCATAAGTCTCTTAGTTTTACATCTTATATAAAAATTTATATAAAATATAACAGAGACTACTCCCACTGCTTTCACGGAGTAAAGAAGACTTGGGTAAACATTTTACCTCACAAACTCCTCATTATTACCATAATAATGATAATGTCATTAGGATATATCACACTAGAAAGCAATTTGTACGCTCCCACTAACCCTTCTATCAAGAATGTACTATTTATACTTTGATAAAATCAGATAATCTGACTGATATCAAAATTAGAGAACACGGATTTTTGGAAGGCTCACCCGAGTCTACAATAGGCTCTATAAGCTAGTATACCAAACTCCAATCTCAGCAGAACACAAACTCTTGGCCATTCCAGAATGTACTCTTCAAACAAAGAAATCATAATTGATCTCTTATCCGAAAAAGCCATTCAAAAACGTCACTTTGTATTCTTTAGCTAAAATACACAATTTAATATCAACATTAACCTACATATCTTAAATTGTTCAATCAGTGCGACTAGAGACAAGTTTCTCAGAATCTACAATAGATTGCTGAGTATAACTTTCTCACTGTCATAGTGTGAAGGTCAAACCTTTAATTAGCTCACATTGCTTTTGCTGCACAAACCATTAGCACATATTATGAACTATTCATAACGAAAGCTTAATTAAGTTCAAGAATTGATCATAGTAAGCTATGAACAATCTTAGATCTATGGTTCAACGGTAATTTCCGAAATCGATATCAATTATCGATCTCACTATAAGTTATAGAATAATTTTATTCGATAAAAAACAATAGAATCATTAAGTATCAAATACTCGTGAATGATTCTAGCATTCTATTTGACTTATACAGAAGATGTCTAAAGGTCATTTCATCTTATTAATTACTTAGTTCCATTTATAGTTTATCATTCTCACATTTGACTTCAATAAGTCAAGTCTTTTCTACAATAGTTAACATCTGATGTTACACGCCATGTAATAAAATAATTTTATTACTTAGGATTGTAGAAAGATATTCTATTTTATAAAATATAATATTCTATAAAATAGAATAAATGATAAACTTTTACTTGTACCTCTGAGGCGCAAGTACTTTCAATTATATAACCATTGTACAAAAGAAAGATTCAAATATCAAAACTTTTCAAGATTTGAATTTTCTACCTATACATTGTTGGGGTTGGTGCTCAGAGCGCCAATTCCCGGTTGTATTTCTGTTAAATACTTCTGTAAAACATTATTATTATGAATATATATGCAGTTTCTATATGGTAAAGACGTAATGACCCTAGAATGATTAGTCATGATAAAGTTGCAAAAGTGTCGCAACGGACATTGAGTTGTATCATGACGTTGTCATTCTCAGACAGTTCCTGGTCAAGGTTTACACTACTGGTCAGTATAGTAAACCCGTTGAGATCGGTACATGTCGTATACTGGAATATATGATTCCAATGGTTTCTCAATGAACCATAAGTCTTGGAGACTAGTATAGACGTGTAGGTGTTTATAGCGGATAAACACTGAACGACTCACCGAAGATTCTTAATGGATGGTACACCAGCGTCAATAAGAATCTTCTTGGGTTGAGTAGCACTTGTGATTGTTAGACTTGAGATGCCATTGTGGGCACATGAGACATCTTCTACACTTAGACGGCAGTCACGTCACCGATCTATTTAGATCAGACCTCCGTCTGTTCGTTGGGTGTAGACAGATCCTCAGGGTGTCCTATGTGTATCAAGATAGGATCCGTCAGTTCTGTGTATCAGAGCATAGGTAGTCCATATGATTAGCAATTAGATAAAACTATGGGCCCGTGGTAAAGTTTAGAAGCTAGTTCTAAACATTCTTTTTGAGATTGCTAATAGAATAGTCGACTGGATAATCCCGATAGAGATTTGGCGTTTACATCTATATCTCTGGGATTTATCCGGATACCTGTGACGGAGGAATTATACATTTTCCATGACCTCGACCTGTATGGTTCAGCGAGATTATCCGTGATCGTCATAATCTACGGGTGGATAGATTATGGACACGAAATTAGATTTCGTGACGGATATACCTGAATCTAGAGAGTCTCAATAATGAAACATACTCGTAGAGCACTAGAGCAACATTAGTAAATAATATTGATTATTTATAAAGTCGTTTAAAGGTTAAACGCAAGATACGTGCTAAAAGGACTAGATAGTCATTTGCCTAATTATTGTGTATTTACATTTAATTACTTGATTAATTTAAATACACATTAGTTAATAGTCAAAATGAGTTATTTGACTTTTATCCTAAATGAATATATATTTTTAATATTTAATGTAAATATTATACATATATTTGTATTTGATTAATTAATTGATTATTTAATTGTTAAATGATTAAATTAATTAAAATATAAATATCTTACATTAGGATATTAAAGTAAATGATATTAGTTGCCTTTGTTGACTTAATTAAATATCTATTAAAGTGTTTTAGATATTTATGCAAGTTGATTAAATGATATTTGAAATGAAATTGAAATGAAAATTTGGTATATACATTTGCAAGGGTTTCGGCCAAGGCAAAATAAAGAGAGGTATATATTGTTTTCATTTCTTTCCTCATTTACTAACCTAATACACTTTACAAGAAACACCATTAAAAGAAAACAAAGAAAGCAAGTGAAGGAGAAAAGAGAAAACTCAAAGAAAAGCTTGGATTTTGGTGTTTTTCAAACTTACTATTAGAAATGAATTTGTTCCTTAGGATCTAGGCAACATCTTGTGATGTTCTTAATTATTCTTTTCATCATTGCTTGTGTTTTGTGATGATGGAATTTGGTTGAAAGTGTTGGAGCATGTGTGTGATGAAGAAAGCTTGTAACTATTGTAGTTATAAAGATTCTTTTAAGGTTTTGGAAACCATGTTGCTAATCTAGAGTTATTGACCCACTCTTAAATGACCTAGATTTGATCTTTATTTGTTTCATTGTGTTGAGACTTGGATTGGATGGAAGAATGATGATTGAAGTAATTGATTTAATGTATTTGGTCTAATTTGTCCAATTTGTTGAAATTGAAAAATTAGGGTTCTTAACTAATTCCAAATTTAGGGGTTTTCATATATGTTGTGTATTTAGGTGTGTATATGATGCATATAAATTTTCATGTTGATTGGATATCATTTGGATGTGTCTTGAAGCATGAAAGTGCAAAATGCACAAAATGGAACCTAAATGAGGCTCTCGGCCTTGTGAGGGAAATTGGGGATTTTGGTTGCTTTGGTGTTTTGATGTTTTGAACATCATAAGTTCATCTTAGAAATGATTTAGAATCATTCAAAATTGATTAGATCAATTTCGGACTAAAATGGACAAAAATACAAAGCAAGGGTAGTTCGGTAAATTCACCTAAAAATGTTTTATTGAATTTATTTTCATAATTTGATTATTGGAATATTAAATAAATATGTTTATTTAATAATCCGAGAAAAAGTTTTGAAATCTGAAAATCGGATTTTCACACCGCTTCCGCTGCGTTACCGGATTCACCCCCCTAAAAAACCACTACATACATATCATATAGGCAACTGTAGAAACTAATGGAACATTAATTAAAATGATGAATTAATGTTACTGGAGCATATCTCCAAGAGTATTCAAACTAATTCGATAACACTCAATATCAATGAATCAAATCATATAAGATTTGATTACTCCCACTGACCAATTCCATCAAGATGGAATCGTGGAAGAATTATATTGAGTAAGAATCATATTCACTGAATAATCTTAGAACTAATTGCCATAACTTCATACATTTGATCATATCAAATATCTTTAAACAATTCAAGACTTGTTATGAATTTTAAGGATCAAGATTTCAAAACTTCAGATCGAATATCTTTGAACTAGCCAAAAGATGTTTCTATCTGCGTTTCATCAGAACAGATTGAAAGTTCTTGAATCTTTCAAGAAGTTCAATATGTGTTCTTTCAGAAACACGTAACTAAGTTATGACAATTCATCAACTAAGTTACGAAGTAAAGAAAACTACCTTAAGCAATTATGCAATTCATTAAACTACATACATCTAATGTATCAGTTAAATAAATTTTACACTCCAATGATAATCATTGGTTAAATAAGATTTAATCACATTCCCGAATACAATATTCATTAAATGGATAAGGATATGTGGTGTGATATCATATCAGACCATCCTTTACCTTATGGAATAAGCATCTAATGCTTAAGTGATGAAATCTCATAAAACATTGTTCTAAATTATTTACATTACCGAACATTTTCTTAATGTTTATCTCTACATTTAATGAGACTACTAGTTGTATTAAAATATATATAACAATTGTTTATAAAGAACAAGTAATTATCCAATAGTCGAAAGTTCTGATATCAAATATCAAAACAATCATTAAACAATATTTTAAATAACTAGATGGGAGATCTGATATAAAATACCTATAGTTGTCGTATTGTGAGAATCAATATTTTCTATACATAACTATACACATCTCTTTTCTTTAGCTTTATAATTTGCTTTCAAATATTCACAACAATTGCAAATAAATGATTAGCAAACTATGTCAGACACATTACCTCAAAGTTAACTAAAGCTAAGAAACGTCATTATCAGATAAATAAATACCTAATGGGGTTTTCTTAATGCCAGTCAAGAATCTCAAGACATGAACTGATTCGTGTCAATTCTTACTGCACAAGAAAGTATTCTCTCTACGGAATAATATCCTAAAACGGATATATATCTAGATTATCTATTATGACTTAGTAACTAAGTCACTAACCATCTTGATTTTTCAAGAAAAACGGAATAACAGTCCCGATGGTTTAGACTAATCTAACAAAATCATAGTCTAATAGTATCTAGAACTTATTCTAGAAAAGGCAACCATAAGTCAAGTGAGAAACAACATATTAAAATATGTAAGCAGTGTATTAAAAGTTTAATTCTATCTACTATAGAATAAGGAAAATAAACAAGCGATAATTTTTCATAATATTATACACTGCTCAAGTTATGGAATATTTTAAACTTAGCAGTGCCTCCCACTATTTTACGTAATATCGTAATCCCCAACGAAAAATGAGAATTCAATAATTAAATCGAATTTTATAATGGGAAGTTGACCCCATGAATATATTTCGACTAACAGCTTTGGCACGATCTTGCCTACGTATATTCACAGATAGACAACTGATTGTCAGTCACGCTCATTGTGACTCTGGTTTTGGTTCTGGCTGTTTCTCGTTGTGACAGCTTTGTCCCGTTCACAAGGAGGCGTACCAAAGTTAAACTCGTCAATGATAAACTCAAGCTACTTGCGTAACCCTGACAACTTTGGCACGTTCAAGATTCCGCTTTCGCTTGAATTTATCTAGTATCAAGTATACATTTGGCATAAATAAATTTCTATCGGCTACACCCTCACAGCTTTGGCACGGTCTCAGATGTAGTCATAGAAAATATATCCATATACCGTATTGACAAGACGAACTAAGAAACAAGTATCTCTATACTAGTTCCTTTAAAACCTTATCAATTAGGGATTTTTCGCAAAAGATGATTTTTACTTTTTTTAACCAAATTAAATAAATACATGCATGCATAAAGTAAAGATTAAATTAAACATTGAATTTAAAAGGCATAATCATATCAGGGTGTCTAGAATCAGACTCGCTCTGATACAATTTATGTTGGGGTTTTAAGGGGTAGTACGGGTAACGCAGCGGAAACGCGGAAAATCAAAATTTTCCAATTTCAAAATTTTTCTTAGATCAATTAAATAAAATTATTTATTCAATTACCCAATTATCAAATTCTGAAAATATTACACAAGAAATCAAATTTCTTGGTAATTACCGAATTGCCCCACAACTTTGTAAATTGATCATTTTAGTCCTAAAATTGTCAAATATAATTTTGGATGATTCTAAATCATTTCTAAAATGATTTCCAACATATCCAATACATCAAAATCAGATTGAAATAAAATCCCCAACTTTTAGCTAATGGCCGAACACACCCCAAATTTTTGGTTATTTACATTTTGGTCCTTTTAAGTTCAAAACATGACAATATCAAATCCAATCAATCCAAAAATTAATTTGCATCATATAAACACCATAATACATCACATATATGAAAATCCCCAAATTTGGAATGGGTTAAGAACCCTAATTTATAATTTCTTCAAATTGACAAATCTTACCAAATCTTTTAAATCCATCATTTTAATTCATTCTTTACCACACCAAACAAGTCTCACCATCATGAAACAACTCAAGAAAAATTCTAGGTCATCAATGAGTGGCTTAGCAACTCTAGAATGGCAACTTGATTATCAAATAATCAAAAGAGAGCTTATGAAACCATTTCAAGCTCGCTTGGAAACCATACTTGCATACATCTTTCAATGAAGTTCACAACCATTTAAAAAAACAAACTATAAGTGTATAGACAACATCCTAGCAACACATATTGAAGCTAAGCATATTAAAAACATTTTCTATGTTGAAGACTTTAAAGAAAAACTTACAAAACTCAAAGATTTCCAAGCTTTCTTCTTTGTCTTCAAACCTTTTTTCTCAACACTTTTATGTTTATTTTGGTAACTTATAAACCCTTAACCTAATGAAATGAAACAAAACAATATATACCTCACCCAATTAAGCCTTGGCCGAAAATTGGTAAGGAAATACAAATATCTAGAGATTTTTATTTCATTTAAAGTTTGCTTTATCAACTTGCAATTTTGATCATTACCACTTTAATGAAAAATTCAACAAGTCAACAAAAGCAACTCAAGTCATTTCCTAAATTATCAAAACTTAAGATATTTATATTTTTAATTAATTTAATTGTTTAACAATTAAATAATTATTTAAATACAAATATTTTAAATATATGTATAATATTTACTTTAAATATCCAAATACATATATATTTATGATATATGTCAAATATCACAATTTGACATTTAATTAATGTGTATTTAACAAAATCTATCATTAAGTACAAATACACAATAATTAGGAAACGACTACCAGGTCACTTCGCATGTATTTTTCGTTTAACCTTTAAACGACTTATAAATAATCAGTATTTTTCATAAAAGTTGCCCTAGTGCTCTACGAGTATATTTCACTAGCGAGACTCTCTAGATTCAGGCATATCCGTCACGAAATCCAATTTCATGTCCATAATTTACCCACCCATAAATTATGACGACCACGGATAAACTAGCTGAATCATACGGGTCGAGGTCATTGCATACGTATAATCCCTTTATCACAGGTATCCGGATTATCCAAGAGATATAGATATAAACGTCAAATCTCTATAGGTAAAATCATGTCGACGTATCTATTAACAATCTCTAAATAATACTCGAAACTCACTTCTGAATTATAGTATGGCCATAGATTTAACAGATTGCTAATCACATTTGGACAACCTATGCTCCGTACAAAAAACTGACGGATCCTATCTTGACACACAGAGGATATTCTGAGGATCGGTCCACATCCAACGAACGGATGCAGGTCTGATCTAAATAGATCCTTAAAGTGACTATCATCTAAGTGTGGAGGATATCTCATATATCCACAGTGGTATCTTAAGTCGAATGACCACTATGCTACTCAACAGGAGAATATTTTTATTGACGTTGTTGTACCATCCATTAAGAATATTTGGTGAGTCGTTCAGTGTTTATCCACTATAAACATCTACACGTCTATACGAGTCTCCCAAGACTCATGATTTATTGGGATAAAATATCAGACCAAGCCTCGATATACGACATCTCAACGGATTTAACTAACCGACCCGTGTTAGTAAATCTTGACCAGGAACTTTATTGGATAATATATTCTTACAGTGACACTTCTCAATATCAATTACAAACTACTTTGTAACTGCGCAGTACATTATATATTATCGGGTCTTTCTCTAATATATACATATCACTAAATCAGACTTAGTTTCAATCTAATAGTAATTAGATCGAATACGTATATAAAAACAAGAGGTGCAACCACTAAGAAAGTAATATTATGGAAAAAATAAGATGTTCGTATTCATGAATCAGACATAAATATGGTCCGGATTGACGCTCTGAGCACCAACCCCAACACTTACGTAACCACTTAAATCTCTGCCCTCTTACGCTCTTATCATATTGGTGTGAGAATTTCCTTAGTCACTTTCTCAATAGAAAACCTTAGGCATTCATCCTTAGTGTTACACTTTAGTTTTCAATCACAAGTATAATAATTAATTAAATATAAATTTAATCAAGCAAGCTTGGAAGGAATTTGTTGTGTATAACTCAAACCAAGTCTTCATGATACACTTTAAATTCTCAACCAAGTATGTGTCAAGCAATGAAAAAGATTAAAATTTTCCTACTTTATACATTAGTAAACTAAGTGCATCCATGTGATAATTGAACACTCTAATATAAACTCAAATCTATACTACCAAGTTTATAATTTTTTAGTATATGATTTTTTCCTAAGTTGCTTGAATTCACATAATCATATTTAACTTCTGTCTATATTACCATATTTCACAATATATGACAATTAATAAGTTAATAAAGTTCATATGTTTTATTAATCTAAATTATGAATTTATCATGCATACTAAATCATATATGTTATTTTTCAAAAATTAATTTAGAGTCTGACACATTTCTGTTTTTATCACGTTCGACTGTGCGTTCGAATGAGTTCTTTTGAAGAAGTTACGTTCATGCAGCGTTTGCTACAACGTTCGAATGAACCCTTCTAGAGAGCTCGTGTTCGCCTCATTTGAACGAAAATACAAAACAATGTACGTTTGTTTACGTTTGACGGTGTTCGAATGCCCTTGTGTAATTTTCATGCACAAAACGTATTTTCAATTAAAAAATGAATGAATCATGGATAAATCAGAATAAACAACACAAATAGGTTAATCAGCTCTTAAGATTGTTAGGCAGGATGTGTTGTTAATCACTTTTAACATTCGTCAATCAAGCAAATTAATGAACATGCAATTCAAGAATTAAAATAAATTTAAAGACATAGAAAAACCTTAGAATTATTTTATAAAAGATGATCTATGTAATATCCCCAATATTTTTCAGAACGGTTCTGGAAGATTTTCGAAATGCAATATAGAATTTGGAACTGAATGATATTCGAAAATAAGACTTTATGTGTTGGGAAATAGGTTGGAATATTTTTTAAGTGAAGTTTCATCACGTTGGAAAACCTATAATTTCGAGAACCGGCTACGCGATTTCTATTTATATCGTTATACGCGTAAAAGGTTTTTTGTTTCGGCTATAAGAATAGTAAACGAACTCTGATTTAGCTGATTCTTGAACCATTGGATTATTTTTCTAAGACGAATAACTTTCGTGTTGAATATTTTTCAACATTTGTATTAGAAAGGCTTCAAATATGTGAATTTCCAAGAAAACCCCATGATAGGGACCTAACTGTAATTTTCATGGGTCATGATGTAATTTGCGGAAACTTTTTGATAAATACCTCATAGTTTCTTCTTATTGCCAAAAAGGGATAACTTCTTAAATTTTCCAATTCACCTCATCTTTCCAAATCGTATTTTTGCTTCACCTGGTCGCGCCGCCAGCCCACCGACTGGCGCAACTAGTCAGGGGGGTGCGCCAGCCACCCCGCCACCTTATGGTGGCCGACGGTAGCCCCAAGGTCATCAGAAAACGGCAAAAAGATGAGGATTTACGCGGTCTTGGGTTTTCCAATCCTGACTCTTTCTTTCGTTTCACGACCCAAGCCACCCACCAAATCGAAGCTATCGGAAAGTACTACAAGTTGGCGGTGATGGAGTTTTCATTCCATGCACAGTTGCAAGCGAAATGAGGGAAAAAAATTCGGATGAATAATGACCCACAGTGAACATGAGCTCTAATCATAATTCCGTCAATTCTAGCGCATTTGTGGGATCATTTGCAGTTCGTACATGCCCTTGAAATCTCGGTACGACCTCTCGGTAAAAATCCACAAATTTCAAGTTTTCCGTTAAATATTCAGATGTATCCAGTAGCTTCATAGAATAGCAAATTGATATAGATTGAATTGTTTGATTATAAGTATATTGGATATGATCATTTAGTAGAATCCGAGTAAAAACGGAACGAGTTGGATCGATCCGATAGAATATACAAGTTTTCGGTAAAAAGTGGATTTTTGTGCATAAAGATGTGTTTTGATTTTAATGATAGTTATGAATTATTTAAGATATTACGAAATATTTAGTTAAATTCGAGAAGGTTCAGAGGGTTCGAGACCCTTTCGTAGCATTTGCGGAAACCTTTACGGAAGATTTCTAAAAAATACGTAAACCGAGAATTTAAGTTAACTGATGACTTAGGTTAGTTTATAATGATGTTTTAATATTACTGGAACTGAAAGTATTGAAATCGAACTTGATTTGGTTGTCCCGAAAAGAACCGTAATTTTATCAAAGTTAAGTCGAGAATACAGTAAATCGCGATTCTGACGGCATTTCGCCATTTGTTTTGAGAGATGTGACTAGGACCTGGAGTGCTCGTGAAGCAAAGTAAGTAACCCATGCGATGCGTTCTCAAATCATTCTTTCCGTGCTTTATATGTATATGATTGAAAGGTTTAAGATAGTTAATGATGGGTTTGAGAAAGGATTTTGAGATCGTGTATATTTGAGATAGTGGACCATCACAGGTACGGACTCTCGTTATTGCTATAATATGAAGAGAAATGTTTAATGTTGTTGAAGCCTATTGATGCATGTGAGTGTTTGAAAATATAATAGTGTGTATATGTATATGTAAATGGATAAGTATATGAATAAGCATTGATACATGTATTTGAATATATATATGATGATAAGCTATTGACAATTTGAGTATATAACGGTAAAGAGAATAAGTCATGGCTTTTGAATTTGTATTAGCACATTTAGATGTGCATCATTGGGATAAGTTTGTTTTTTATTAATGTATACGATTTAGCAGTATAGAGATTGAGTTGGTATAGGCTAAGTCTTTTTCGAGTGATGGAAGTTCGTAATTGATTGGATATGTATATGAATGGTGAATGTTGATTGATAAGTAAATAATGTGAGGATTGTAAAGGTCATGGTATCAGAATTCGAAATAATTGGTACATTCATATGTTTGATATATATAAACGTATGTGTATGACTATTTTGAATGATATAGCAATGTTTGTCATGTATATGCTTATGTATGAGAAATCATCTAATGAGTTTGTGACACGTGATATGTATGCATGTATGTATATTTAATTGGTTAACGATTTTATGGTGTAGTAGCCAAGCTGATTAGGAAATTCGTTTGAACGACATTTATCTCTTACCAGTTCTAAAATAAATAATTAGTCCCGTACGAGCATTGTATGTGTGAGCCAGCTCATGTGTATTTGTTGTCTTGATTGTGTGTTTCTGGATACCTTGATTGTTGTGTATTCTTCATTGTTAGTTACACAGTGATTGCATGTATACCTGATTATGTGTGTCTGTATGATAGATTTTGTGATATGTATGGACTATGGATGTTTAAGTGGAATGAATGAATGACATGAAAACCAGAGTGAATAGAAGATGTTATAAATACGTATGTTATGTTTGTTATTGTATGTATGTATATTGTAAAAGAGAATTGAATGTGGATGAAAGCTTCTTATATTAGTTATATCTCCAAGTAGGAATTCTGGAATTGGATGTACATTAAAATAAGAGAAATGAAATATGATTTCAGCACTGATATAAGCGAACGCATATGAGTCATAAATGTTAAGCTATTGTAAGGTTACTGTAATTAATGAAAATTAAAGTATGTTTTGAATTAAAAGAAATATATTTTTTTTATCGATTTGATAATATCTCTAAGATGGTTAATCATAATAAGGTATAGTAAATTTGACTCCTCGTCTCATATGTTGGAAATGGATTCGATGTAAAATGTCTTGTTCTGTGATGTTCGGGTTGATGCTTTGTGTGATCTGAATGTTCGGCTAATAAATTGGCATATATGTAAATATGTAGATTTGAGGATTTGACATGATAAAGAAGAAAGGGTAATAAAAGTTGATAAATCTAAACTTGTAATAATTTAGTAATTTTGATAAACTGATGATATGTTTGATTTTTTTGTTTGAAGTTTATATTTGACTAGTTTGTCATAATACTACAATGGTTACTTACTGAGTTACCAAACCAGTTTGCTAGTTTTACAGGTTGGAAGTCATGCTCGAGACGTGGATCAGTCAAGCAGTAATCACCCTCGCAAGTGTCCTGGGAGAAGTTTTAGTAGTTTAGGATATTTGATTTATTATTTTGTTTGTCGTACTGAACACGCCATTTTTACTAAGTAAATGATTTGAATACTTATGATGTTGTGTGCATAGAACAATTGAGTGTTGTTAGATGATATGGGCATACAACCTTTAGGTGATGATTTTGATGTGTTGGTGTGGAACTGAGGTCTATTTTGATATATGATGTTTATTTCTGAGTCGTTTTGATGCTGGACTGAGATCCAGATTATACATTTTTATGATACATCATGCCAGATTTTCTATAAATCTAGAGGCTTATTGATATGGGTTAATCATGTCTCATGTCGGTAGCACCTTGCCTTTGGCGGGGTGTTACAGTCGGGGTATCAGAGTAAAGGTTTTGGTGCCGGTGACTGTAGCTACGGGCTATCTGATCGTCTGAATAAGTTTTATGTTACATATAGATCATATAGATCTAATGTTTGTAACTTGAATTGATTTTTTGTATATGGTATGATGTGTTATGATTTTCATTGATATGGGTGATTTGGATTATTTGTATATGTTCGTATACTATGAATATATGTATATGAATAGGTATACTAAGTTAAAAGTATGTCATTTATATAGAAATATAAATACGTGTGTGATGTGAAATCCTTATGTGTTGAGGTAAGGGTAATTCTATGATGTTGATAGTCTGAATTGTGAACTGATATTTTTGAACCATGTTTTTGCCTCGATACTTGATACACATTTTCATGTTTTAAGCTTTATCGATATGTTTCCGTTGAGGTGCTTGATAATATGTTTCCGTCTCAACGCTCGAAAATAACTTTGATTTTTTTTAAAACTGTCAAACTTGTTTCCGTTGAGATGCTGGAAAATCGATTTTCGTCACGGTGCTAGATGATTTTATGTTTTTTGACCCTCTGTGGCGCCTGGATATGTTTCGTTCTGGCTTGGCCGGGGTGCTCGTTTCTGGGTCCAGACCATCAGAAAATGGCTGGCCCACTACCTTGTCGACATGGTTCGTACAATGTTCAGTTTGTGCGTGCGACTGAACAGTGGATGCTCGATATTTATTTTGAAAAGTTTATATTAAAGATTTATTTTTATTTACACATTTTTATGTTTTGTGGGAAAAATTTGATTTCAAAGAAATTACATTTTGTTGTTGATGCATTTTGATATTGTTTATGATATTATACAATATGATATATTTCCGTCACGGCGCTTGTACATGGTTTTTACAGTTTTATAATTTGATATGATATATTTCCGTCGTGATGCGTGTATAGGGGTTTGTCCAACTACATTGGGCCGACTCGACTCTCTATCGACAATGTATCATTTCATTCATTGTCCGATATGTGGGCGCGATTTGGGCATTAGGCGGTTGTTATGTTTCGTCCAGTTGAGTTATGCTGGATGCTCGATATGGATTTACGATGATGGATTTTGAAACTGATTTTGTTTACAATAAAAGAGTTTTTCAAATGTATTTTCGAGATGGTTTTTGAAAGAGATCATTTTACGTTTTCCATTTAATGATGACAGAGATTGACAGATTTTAGACTATCAACATCATAAGAGCACTATGATTATGTGTCACTTCTGGCTATGACGAGGAGTGTTTTTGTTGAAATAAAATTTTAGGTTCGTTACAAGAGCACGTATATACATTTATGGTTAGTCACCGATCTTTTGAGTATTGTGATGATTATGTATGCTATGTAGTCATCCATACAATATTGTATGTGTGATGGGATATGTACGTATGTAAATTTTGATATTGATGTCGTTTACATATATGATATATAATGATATGATGTGAAATGAATGAGTTTCGTTTTGTATTGTAGATGAAATAGATAATATGAAATTCGTGTTAAGTTTCCGTTTTGATATTGAATTGGATTGTGTGTAAAGAACTTGTGCTATATTCTTTGTTTCGGATGATGTATGTGATTGGCTGTATAGAATCTATGTTCGACTTTCTTTTTCTGTTGATGAATGAGTATGGATTGAAATGACAAGTTTGATGTGATATTTGTATGAAATATTTGATACGACTTATTTTTCTTGAAATATTAAGGTTTGTATTGATGCATGAAATACGTAATTTCTGATAAGGTGTAAAATGAGATAACTTGCGAATGCGGATAAGATTGTAATGTACGTATGTTTGGTTCCGAATGATCAGACATAAGGACGGAGAAATTTCGAGGACAAAATTTTTATAAAGAGGGGAGAATGTAATATCCTGAATATTTTTCGGAACAGTTCTGGAAGATATCCAAATTAAAATTTTGAATTTTGAACTGAATGATATTCAGAAATAAGACTTTATGTGTTGGAAAATAGGTTGGGAAAATTTTTTTAGTGAAGTTTCGTCGCATTGGAAAACGCATGGTTTCGAGAACCGGCTGCGTGATTTCTATTTATATCGTTATACGCGTAATTTTTTTTATTTTGGCTATAAGAATAGCAAACGAACTCCAATTTAGCTGATTCTTGAACTATCAGATTTATTTTTTCGAGACGAACAACTTTTGTGTTGAACACTTTTCGACATTTGTATTAGAAGGTCTTCAAAAATATGAATTTCTGAGAAAGTCCATTATATGGACCTAACTGCAATTTTCAGGTGTCAGGATGTAATTTTTGAAAATTTTTTGATAAATAGTTTCTACTTATTGCCAAAATGGCATAACTTCACAAATTTTCCAATTCGCCCTATCTTCCCCAAATCGCATTTTTGCTTCACCTAGTCGCACCGCCAGCCTGCCAGCTGGCGCAACCAGTCAAAGGGGTGCGCCAGCCACCCCTCCACTTTATGGTGGCCGGCGACAGCCCCCAAGTCACCGGAAAATGGCAGAAAAGATAAGGATTCGTGCGGGCTTCGGTTTTCCGATCCCGGTTCGTTTCTTCATTTTACAACCAAGTCACCCGCCAAATCGAAGCTCTCAGAGAGTACTACAAGTTGGCGGTGACTAATTTTCCATTCCATGCACAGTTTCATGCGAAATGAGGGAAAAAAATTTGGATGAATAGTGAACCACTATGAACATTATATCTGATCGGAATTCCCTCGATTCCAGCGTGTTCGTAGGATCATTTGGAGTCTGTATATGCCCTCAAAATCTCGGTAAGGCCTCCCGGTAAAATCCACAAATTTCAAGTTTTCCGTTAAATATTCGAATATATCCAGTAGCTTCGTAGAATAGAAAATTGATATAGATTGAATTGTTTGAGTATAAGTATATTGGATATGAGCATTTGGTAGAATCCGAGTAAAAACGGAACGAGTTGGATCAATCCAATTGAATATGTAAATTTTCGATAAAAGTGGGTTTTTGTGTATAAAGATGTGTTTTGATTTTAATTATAGTTATGAGTTATTTATAATATTACGAAAATATTTAGTTAAATCCGGGAAGGTTCGGAGGGTTCATGACCCTTCCGTAGCGTTTGTATAAACTTTTTCGGAAGATTTCCAAAAAATGCGTAAACCAAGAATTTGAGTTAATTGATGACTTGGGTTAGTTTATAATAATGCTTTAAGATTACAGGAACTGAAAGTATTGAAATCAAACTTGATTTGGTTGTCCCGAAATGATCCATAATTTTATCATAGTTAAGTCGAGAATACCGTAAATCGCGATTCTGACGGCATTTCGTCATTTATTTTAACAGATGTGACTAGGACCTGGAGTGCTTGTGAAGCCAGGTAAGTAACTCATGCGATGTGTTCTCAAATCGATCTTTTCATGCTTTATATATATATATATATATATATATATATATATATGGTTCAGTACCCTTCCGTAGCGTTTGCTGAAACTTTTTCGGAAGATTTCAAAAAAATACGTAGACTAAGAATTTGAGTTAACTGATGACTTGGGTTAGTTTATAAAAATGTTTTGAGATTACTGGAACTGAAAGTATTGAAATCAAACTTGATTTCGTTGTCCCGAAAAGATCCGAAATTTTATCACAGTTAAGTCGAGAATACCGTAAATCGCGATTTCGATGACATTTCGTCATTTATTTTAAAAGATGTGACTAGGACCTAGAGTGCTTGTGAAGTCAGGTAAGCCAGATATATATATATATATATATATATATATATATATATATGATTGAAAGGTTTAGGATACTTAAAAATGGGATTGAGAAAGGACTTCGCGATCGTGTATATTTTAGATAGTGCACCATCACAGGTATGGACTCTCGTTATTGCTATAATATGAAGAGAAATGTTTAATGATGTTGATATCTATTGATGCATGTGAGTGTTTGAAAATGTAATAGTATGTATATGTATATGTAAATGGACAATTATATGAATAAGCATTGATACATGTATTTGAATATATATATATATAATGACAAGCTATGGACAATTTGAGTATATAACGGTAAAGATTATAAGTCATTATTTTCAAATTTGTATTAGCACGTGTATATGTGCGTTATTGGGATAAGTTTGTTATTGATTAATGTATATGATTTAGCAGTATATAGGTTGAGTTGGTATAGGCTAAGTCTTTTACGAGTGATGGAAGTTCGTTATTGATTGGATACGTATATCAATGGTGAATGTTGATTGATAAGTAAATAATGAGAGGATTGTAAAGGTCACGGTATCAGAATTCGAAGTAATGGTTACATTCATATGTTTGATATATATAAACATATGTGTATGATGATTCTGAATGATAAAGCAATGTTTGTCATGTATATGCTTGTGTATGAGAAATCGTGTAATGAGTTGTGACACGTGATATATATGTATGTGTGTATGTTTAATTAGTTAACGATTTCGTGGTGTAGTAGCCGAGCTGATTAGGAAATCTGTTCGAACGACATTCATCTCTTACCTATTCTAAAATAGGTAATGAGTCCCGTACGAGCATTGTATATGTGAGCCAGCTCATATGTATGTGTTATCTTGATTGTGTGTTTTTTGATACCTTGACTGTTGTGTATTCTTCATTGTTAGTTACATGGTGATTGCATGTATACCTGATTATGTGTGTGTGTATGATAGATTTCGTGATATGTATTGACTATGGATGTTTACGTGGAATGAATGAATGACTTGAAAACCAGAGTGAATAGAAGATGTTATAAATACATATATTATGTTTGTTATTGTATGTACGTATATTGTAAAAGAGAACTGAATATAGATGATAGCTTCTGATATTAGTTATATCTCCAACTAGGAATTCTGGAATTGGATGTACATGAAAATAAAAGAAATGAAATATGATTTCAGCACTGATATAAGCGAACGCATATGAGTCATAAATGTTAAGATATTACAAGGTTACTGTAATTAATGAAAATTAAAGTATATTTTGAATTAAAAGAAGTATATTTGCTTTATCGATTTGATGATATCTCTAATATGGTTATTCGTAATCAGGTATAGTAAATTTGACTCCTCGTCTCATATGTTGGAAATGGATTCGATGTAAAATATATTGTTCTGTGATGTTCGGGTTGATGCTTTGTGTGATCTGAGTGTTTGGCTAATAATTTGGCATAAATGTAAATATGTAGATATGTGAATTTGACATGATAAAGAAGAAAGGTTAATAAAAGTTGATAAATCTAAACTTGTCATAATTTAGTAATTTTGATAAACTAATGATATGTTTGATTTTTTTGTTTGAATTTTATAGTTGACTAGTTTGTCATAATACTAGCATGGTTACTTACTGAGTTTTATGACTCACACCAAACCAGTTTGCTAGTTTTACAGGTTGGCTTCTAGATTGGTCAATCATTACAACTTTGGAAGTCATGCTCGAGACGTGGATCAGCCAAGCGGTAATCACCTTCGCAAGTGTCCTATGAGAAGTTTTAGATGTTTAGGATATTTTATTTATTGTTTTACTTGTCGTACTGAGCACACCGTTTGTACCAAGTAAATGATTTGATTGATTATGATGTTGTGGGCATAGAGACCTTGAGTGTTGGAAGATGATATGGGCACAGAGCCCTTAGGTGATGATTTTGATGTTTTGGTTTGGACCTGAGGTCCATTTTGATATATGATGTTTATTTCAGGGTCGTTTTGATGCTGGATTGAGATTCAAGTTGTCCATTTTTATGATACATCATGCCATATTTTATGTAAATTTAGAGGCTTACTGAGATGGGTTAATCATGTCTCATGCCGATAGTACCTTATCTTTGGCGGGGTGTTATAGTTGTGGTATCAGAGCAAAGGTTTAGGTGTCGGTGACTGCACTTACAGGCTATCCGATCGTCTGAATAAGTTTTCTGTTACGTATAGATCATATAGATATAATGTTTGTAACTTGAATTGATTTTGGTATATGGTATGATGTGTTATGATTTTGATTGATATGGGTGATTTGGATTATCTGTATATGTTTGTATACTATGAATATATGTGTATGTATAGGTATACTAAGTTAAAAGTATGTCATTTATATAGAAATATAAATACGTGTGTGATGTGAAATCCTTATGTGTTAAGGTACGAGTAATTCTATGATGTTGATAGTCTGGATTTTGAACTGATATAATATGAAGAGAAATGTTTAATGATGTTGATGTCTATTGATGTATGTAAGTGTTTGAAAATGTAATATTATGTATATGTATATGTTAATGGACAAGTTTATGAATAAGCATTGATACATATACTTGAATAAGTATATAATGATAAGTTATGGACAATTTGAGTATATAACGGTAAAGAGAATAAGTCATGGTTTTCAAATTTGTATTAGCAAGTGTAGATGTGCGTCATTGGGATAAGTTTATTATTGATTAATGTATACGATTTAGCGGTATAGAGGTTGAGTTGGTATATGCTAAGTCTTTTCCGAGTGATGGAAGTTCATGATTGATTGGATACGTATATGAATGGTGAATGTTGATTGATATGTAAATAATGTGAGGATTGTAAAGGTCATGGTATCGAAATTCAAAATAATGGGTACATTCATATGTTTGATATATATATAAACGTATGTGTATGAAGATTCTGAATGATAAATCAATATTTGTCATGTATATGCTTGTGTATGAGAAATCGTGTAATGAGTTTGTGACACGTGATATGTATGTATGTGTGTATGTTTAATTTATTAACGATTTCGTGCTGTAGTAACCGAGCTGGTTAGGAAATCCGTTCGGATGGCATTCATCTCATACCTATTCTAAAATAGGTAATGAGTCTTGTATGAGCATTGTATATGTGAGCCATCTTATATGTATGTGTTGTCTTGATTGTGTGTTTCTGGATACCTTGACTGTTGTGTATGCTTCGTTGTTAGTAAATTTGACTCCTCATCTCATATATTGGAAATGGATTCGATATAAAATGTCTTGTTTTTTGATGTTCGGGTTGATGCTTTGTGTGATCTGAATGTTCGGCTAATAGATTGGCATATATGTAAATGTTAGGGTTGGTGCTCTGAGCGCCAATTCGAATCGTATTTATGTCTGATTCATGAATATGAGCAATACCTTTTTCCATAATATTACTAATTTAAATGGAAGCACCTCTTGTCTTTTATATATGTATTTGATCTAATTTCAATTCGATTGAAACTAAATCTGATTTAGTGATATGTATATATATTAGACAAAGACCCTATGATTTACAGCGTAGTGAACAGTTACAACATAGCTTGTAATTGACATTGGGAAGTGTCACTATAAGTTGTATATCCTTTAATTAAGTTCATGGTCAAGATTTACTGACACGGGTCGGTTAGTAAAATCCGTTGAGACCAGTACATGTCGTATATCGGACTTGGTCCGATGGTTTATCCCAATGAACCATGAGTCTTGGGAGACTCGTATAGACGTGTAGGTGTTTATTTGATAAACACTGAACGACTCACCGAATATTTCCTAATATATGGTACACCAACGTCAATAGGAATCTTCACGGGTTGAGTACCATAGTGATTCTTTGACTTGAGATACCACTGTGGATATATGAGTTATCCTCCACACTTAGATGGCAGTCACGTCACCGATCTATTTAGATCATACCTCCGCCTGTTCGTTGGGTGTGGACTCATGCTCATGATATCCTGTGTGTATCAAGAAAGGATCCGTCAGTTCTGTGTACAGAGCATAAGTAGTCCATTTGTGATTAGCAATCTATTAAATCTATAGCCAAAGTATACTTCGGAAGAGAGTTCCGAATGTTATTTAGAGATTGTTAATTGATACGTCGACGAGATTATTCTTATAGGGATTTGACGTTTTCATCTATATCTCTGGAATAATCAGGATACCTGTGACGGAGGGATTATATGTATGCAGTGACCTCGACCTGTATGATTCAGCGAGTTTATCCGTGGTCGTCATAATTTACGGGTGGGTGAATTATGGACACGAAATTAGATTTCGTGACAGATATGCCTGAATCTAGAGAGTCTCACTAATGAAATATACTCGTAGAGCACTAGGTCAATTGTTATAAATAATACTGATTATTTATAACTCGTTTAACGGTTAAACGAATAATACATGCAATCGGGACCTAACGGTAATTTTCGAATTAATGTGTATTTGTATTTAATATTTGATATTATTAAATACACATTAATTAAATATCAAATTGTGATATTTATCATTTATCATTAATATATGTATTTGAGATATTTAATGTAAAAATAATACATATATTTGAGATATTAAATTTATTATTTGATTATTTAATTGTTAAATAATTATTAATTAATATTACAAATATCTTAAAGTAATGATTTATGCTTTATGATGGCTTGTTTCCATTGGCCCATTTGTAAATTTACTTTATTAGATATTTGTTATATTTATTAAAGTATAAAATGTGGACTAATGTGAATGAAAAAAATATAATAAAAATTGTTATATTATTTTCCAAGGCATATTCACGCCCAAAATGGGCATAGGATATCAAAAATTGTTTTGATCATTTTTTCATACTAAGACAACTTCAACACAATTATTACAAAGAGAATTGAGAGAAAATTGAAGAAAGAAATGAAGAACAAAGCCAAAAATTGAATTTTTGTAAGTTTCTTACACTTTCGTCTACATAGAAAATGTTTCTGTAATTCTTAACTTCAAATTGTGTTGTTAAGTTTGTTTCTCTACTCTTTAAGTTTGTAATTAAATTTGTTGGAAGCTTGTTTGAGGATATTATGCATGTATGATTAATTTATGAGCTTATTAGTGTAATTAAGCTTAAATAAATTAATTAGAAATTAAAGTTGCCATTCTAGAGTTGATTAGCCATTCATAATTAACCTAGAATTTTTCTTGATTAATTTCATGATGGTGAGACTTAATTGGTGTGGTAATTGAAAGATTAAAGTATTGAATTTTATCAATTTAATGTAAATTGTCCAATTTGAGTAATTTATGAAATTAGGGTTCTTAACCCATTCAAAATTTGGGGCTTTTCATATATATTATATAATTTGATGTATATTTGATGTGTGTCGAATTTGGGATTGATTGGATTTGATCTTGATGTGTTTTGAACAAATTGGGTCAAATTACAATTAATGAAAAGTTCAGGGGCTGTTTCGTAATTCTGGAAAATTACTGGGCAGTTTGCGCAAATCTGAAAAAGTTTCTGATTTTGTTGCAAAATTGTAAAAATTATTTTGGGATTGATTTGGAATCAATAAAATATGTAATTGACATATTTAAAACTAAAATGATTAAATTACAAAACTTTGGGGTCTTATTGTAATTAATGATAAATCTGATTTTTCTGATAAATTCAGTTTTTATTTATTAATTAATTAGAATAAATTAGTTTATTTTAATTACCCAAGAAAAATATTTATCGGAAATTATTTCGGAGTGAAAATAAGCGAAAACGGTGAAAAACGGAGTTACCGGGTAACGGCAGCCCAAACAGTGAACTGTGCATTGTTCGGGCAGCCCACGAACTGTCCAAATGTTTTAGGGGCTGACCTGGGAAGTCCCCATGAGCATTGGTCGGTCGGTTCGGCCGGAAACGTGTTTTATGCTATTTTGCGGAAAAACGTTTTCGCAAACGTTTCGCGATGTTTCTATATTATTTATATCGTTATATGATATCGAATAAATACGTTTAGGTGAAATATGAATGAATTATTAATATTGGATATTAAATAATTTATTCTTAAGTTTAAAAATTTTAAACAACGATTTCGCCCGAACCGCGCTCCTTCCGCTGCGACTCTCTGATTTG
Organism: Zanthoxylum bungeanum; assembly: GCA_019454045.1. Taxonomy (NCBI): domain Eukaryota; kingdom Viridiplantae; phylum Streptophyta; class Magnoliopsida; order Sapindales; family Rutaceae; genus Zanthoxylum; species Zanthoxylum bungeanum. The sequence continues at coordinate 23,482 of SKCR01025477.1, forward strand.
ACCCCAACAAAAATGGTATCAGAGCGAGTCTGATCCTGGACGCCCGATATGAATAGCCCTCTAAAATTCAATGTTTAGTTTAATCATTAATTTATACATGTATTTATTTATTTAATTTGATTAAATAAAGTAAAAACATCTTATGTTGGAAAATCCCCGATTTAAATAAGGTTTTAAGAAAGTGACTAGTATTAGGAATACTTGTTTCTTCGTCCGCCTTGCCAATACAGATGTAAATGTTTTCATGATGCTATGGCTGTAACGTGCCAAAGCTGTGCAGTTATAGTTGAAGGTAGTTCATTTGCACCGGTAGAACTTATATGATAAGAGACAAATTCAAGTGAAAATGGAAATCCTGAACGTGCCAAAGCTGTCAGGACTACATCGGTAGCTTGAGTTTGTCATTGACAAGTTCAACCTTGATACGCCTCCTTGTGAACGTGCCAAAACTGTCATAACGAGAAACGATCAGGACCGAACCTATGAGTCACAGTAAGTGTGATTGTCAATGAGTTGTCTACCTAATGATTATACGTAGGCTAGAACGTGCCAAAGCTGTGAGTCGAAATATATTCATGGGGTCCACTTCCCATTATGGAATTCAATTTAATTATTGAATTCTCGTTTCCGTTGGGGATTATGGTATTACGTAAAGTAGTGGGAGGCACTGCTAAGTTAAAAATCCTTAACTTATGTGGTGTGTAATATTATGTAAATTGTCGTTTATGTTATTCCTTATTCTATTTGTTTGATAGAATTAAACTTTTATTCACTGCATGCACATTATATATATATCTATATTTTCTGACTTCAATTATGGTTGCAGATTTCTAGAATAGGTTCTAGATTAGAATAGATATTGATATAATCCTTCTAGACATAATATTTTCTTATGCAGTGGAGATTGACATGAATTGGTTCACGTCTCGAGATTCTTCACTGGCATTAAGAAAATCCCATTAGGTATTTGTTTATCTAATAATGACGTTCTATGGCTTTAGTGACATTCGGAGGTCAAGTGTCAGACATTATTTGTTTTTCGATTATTTGCAAAGGTTGTAAATAATTTGAAAGTAAATAATAAAGCTAAAGAAAGAAGATGCGTATAGTTTTGTATAGATAATATTGATTTTCATAATACGACAACTGTAGATATTGGATATCAGATCTCCCGTCTAGATATTTAAAATATTGTTGAATGATTGTTTCGATATTTGATATCAGAACTTGCAACTATTTGATAGTTACTTTTTCTTTGTAAACAGTTGTTACATATTTTAAAATGACTAGTAGTGTCATTTATGAATAGATAAACATTAAGAAAAGTATTCGGTTAAGTAAATAACTTAGAACATTATTTTATGAGATTTTATCACTTAAATATTGGATGCTTATTCCATACAGTAAATGATGGTATGATATGAGATCACACCACATATCCTTATCCATTTAACGAATATTGTATTTGGGAAAGTGACTAAATCTCATTAAACCAATGACTGTCATTGGACCAGAAAATTTATTAAACTGATACATTGGATGTATGTAATTTAATGAATTGTAAATTGCTTAAGGTAGTTTTCTTTACTTCGTAACTTAGTCAATGAACTGTCATGACTTAGTTACGTGTTTCTGATGAAACACGGATAGAATATTGTGACTTTTCAAAGATATTCGATCTGAAGTGTTGAAAATTATATCTTTAAAATTCATCGTGAATCTTTGAATTGTTCAAAGATGTTTGATACGACCAAACATATGAAATAATGGCAATTTGTTCTAAGGTTATTTGAAGAATATAATTCTGGCTTCAATATAATTCTTCCACGATTCCATATTGATAGAATTGATTGATGGAAGAAATTGAATCTTATATGATTTGATTCGTTAGATATTGAAAGTTACCGAATTAGTTTCAATACTCTTGGGGTTATGCTCCAATAACATTAATTCATCATTTTAATTAATGTTCCTTTTGTTTCTATAGTTACATATATGATATGTATAAGTAGGAAATTCGAATCTTGAAAAGTTTGAGATTTGATTCTATCTTTTGTATAATGGTTATATAATTGTATTACTTGCGCCTCGGAGGTACGAGTAGAAGTTTAAGGTTATTTTAGAGTTTATCTTTATTTTATATAATAGAATATTATATTTTCTACGATCTCGAGTAATAAAATTGTTTATTACTTAGTGTGTAACATTGGTTGTTGACTATTGTAGAAAAGACTTGACTTATTGAAGTCACATACGGTGATAAACTATAAATGGAACACATAATTAATAAGATGAAAATACCCTTAAATTACTTCCATATAAGTGTTATAGGATGTCAGAATCATTAGCAAAGTATTTGATACTTAATGATTTTGTTGTTTCTTATCGAAGAAAATTATCCTATAACTTATAGTGGAAAACGATATTTGATATCGATTCCGAATTTAGCATTAGACATACATCTAAGATTGTTCATAGCTTACTATGATCAAGTTTGGAACTTGATTGAGCTTTTATTATGAATCGTTCATAAAATGTACAAACGGTTTACGCAGCAAAAGCAAAGTGAGCTTATTAAAGGTTTGACCTTTATAGTATGACAGTTAGAAAAGTTATACTCAACAATCTATTGTAGATTCTGAGGAAACTTGTCTCTAGTCACACTGATTGAATAATTTAAGATCTGATGGTTAATAATGATATTAAATTGTACATTTTAGCTAAAGAATACAAAGTGGCGTTTCTGAATGGTTTCTTCAGATAAGAGATCTATTGTGAGTTCTTAGTTTGAAGAATTCATTTTGGAATGGCCCTAGGGTTTGTATTATGCTAATATTACAATTTAGTAAATTAACTTATAGAGCCTATTGTAGACTCATATGAGCTTTCTGGAAATTTGTGTTTTCTAATTTTGATATTAGTCAGATTGTCTGATTTTATCAAAGCATAGAGAATATATATGGGATTGAAGGGTTAGTGGGAGCGTACAAATTTCTTTCTAGTATTTTACATCATAATGACATTGTCATTATTAATGTAATAATGAGATGTTTCTGAGGTAAAAAGGTTTACCTCAGTCTTATTTTTCATTTAAAGCAGTGGGAGAAGTCTCTATTATATTTGATATAAAGTTTTATATAAGATATAAAATTAAGAGATTTGTGAGATGCTCCTGGACGCAACAAGACTATCTGTATGACGGTTAGTGTGTGTCTTGTGTATAGTATTCATCTTTCGTAAAGGATGATTCCTTTTTTCGAAAGGGATAATGATTAGAATGTCTAATTAATCTTATGCATTATATGATGATGGCATAATGAATACTATATTGAGTGCGATTGGAGATATCAATTTAATCGTAATTGTTACGAGTTATTTTGATATCCTCTAGACCATAAGATGAGTCTTACATGTTCTTTATTATCTTTGAGATATTAAGAACGAGTTTCTAATTAATGGAGAATAAATCCGCAACCATTAGGGTTAGATTAGTTTTGAGTCTAATTATGACGTTAGACAGTCTACGTCATAAAGAGTCAGAAAAGATGCAGTGGGAGTGTCACAGATGATTCCACTACAAGAGTGGAGTTAGTTGTAACTTATGAAGTATTGACTTATGAAGTTGCATAGTGACCTCGGAGATTAGAAGTTTGATATTAGTATTGTGTTTGCGGTTGTCTACAAAGTACTTTAGATTTGATCCATAAATACTTAGACAATTTAGTCGCTGAAGCACAATGTTGATATGACATCTGAGTCATATTTATGTAGAACTTTGTTTCTACAAAAATATGAATGATGCTTGCTAAGGAAAATGATTGTGTTTGTTGGACAAACTCAATAAGTCATAGTGGGCTTACTTGTTGTTACCTACCTCTTGAGCGCTAGGTGAGTTCTTGAGGGCCATGAGTATGTGATACACATTAAGATGTGTATATGATACCTTGGATTGGCATTAGAGCAAGTGGGAGAATTGTTAGGGTTGGTGCTCTGAGCGCCAATCCGGATCGTATTTATGTTTGTTTCATGAATACGAGCAATACCTTTTTCCATAATATTACTAATTTAAATGGAAGCACCTCTTGTCTTTTATATATGTATTCGGTCTAATTTCAATTAGATTGAAACTAAATCTGATTTAGTGATATGTATATATATTAGACAAAGACCCTAGGATTTACAACGTAGTGAACAGTTACAACATAGCTTGTAATTGACATTGGGAAGTGTCACTATAAGTTGTATATCCTTAAATTAAGTTCCTGGTCAAGATTTACTGACACGGGTCGGTTAGTAAAATCCGTTGAGATCAGTACATGTCGTATATCGGACTTGGTCCGATGGTTTATCCCAATGAACCATGAGTCTTGGGAGACTCGTATAGACGTGTAGGTGTATATTTGATAAACACTGAACGACTCACCGAAGATTTCCTAATATATGGTACACCAACGTCAATAGGAATCTTCACGGGTTGAGTACCATAGTGATTCTTTGACTTGAGATACCACTGTGGATATATGAGTTATCCTCCACACTTAGATGGCAGTCACGTCACCGATCTATTTAGATCATACCTCCGCCTGTTCGTTAGGTGTGGACTCATGCTCATGATATCATGTGTGTATCAAGAAAGGATCCGTCAGTTCTGTGTACAGAGCATAGATAGTCCATTTGTGATTAGCAATCTATTAAATCTATAGCCACAGTATACTTCGGAAGAGAGTTCCGAATGTTATTTAGAGATTGCTAATTGATACGTCAACGAGATTATTTCTAGGGATTTGACGTTTTCATCTATATCTCTGGAATAATCAGGATACCTGTGACGGAGGGATTATATGTATGCAGTGACCTCGACCTGTATGATTCAGCGAGTTTATCCGTGGTCGTCATAATTTACGGGTGGGTGAATTATGGACACGAAATTAGATTTCGTGACAGATTTGCCTGAATCTAGAGAGTCTCACTAATGAATATACTCGTAGAGAACTAGGGCAATTGTTATAAATAATACTGATTATTTATAACTCGTTTAACGGTTAAACGAATAATACATGCAATCGGGACCTAAGGTCATTTCCGAATTAATGTATTTGTATTTAATATTTGATATTATTAAATACACATTAATTAAATATCAAATTTTGATTTTATCATTTATCATTATTATATGTATTATTATATTTAATGTAATATAATACATATATTTGAGATATTTATATTTATTATTTGATTATTTAATTATTAAATAATTAATTAATTAATATTACAAATATCTTAAAGTAATGATTTATGCTTTATGATGGCTTGTTTCCATTGGCCCATTTGTAAATTTACTTTATTAGATATTTGTTATATTTATTAAAGTATAAAATGTGACTAATGAATGAAAAAAATATAATAAAATTGTTTATTATTTTGCAAGGCATATTCACGCCCAAAATGGGCATAAAATATCATATCAAAAATTGTTTTGATCATTTTTTCATACTAAGACAACTTCAACAAAATTATTACAAAGAGAGTTGAGAGAAAATTGAAGAAAGAAATGAAGAACAAAGCCAAAAATTGAATTTTTGTAAGTTTCTTACACTTTCTTCTACATAGAAAATGTTTTTATAATTCTTAACTTCAAATTGTGTTGTTAAGTTTGTTTCTCTACTCTTTAAGTTTGTAATTAAATTTGTTGGAAGCTTTTTTGAGGATATTATGCATGTATGATTAATTTATGAGCTTATTAGTGTAATTAAGCTTAAATAAATTAATTAGAAATTAAAGTTGTCATTCTAAAGTTGATTAGCCATTCATAATTAACCTAGAATTTTTCTTGATTAATTTCATGATGGTGAGACTTAATTGGTGTGGTAATTGAAAGATTAAAGTATTGAATTTTATCAATTTAATGTAAATTGTCCAATTTGAGTAATTTATGAAATTAGGGTTCTTAACCCATTCACAATTTGGGGCCTTTCATATATATTATATAATTTGATGTATATTTGATGTGTGTCGAATTTGGGATTGATTGGATTTGATCTTGATGTGTTTTGAACAAATTGGGCCAAATTACAATTAATGAAAAGTTCAGGGGCTGTTTCGTAATTCTGGAAAATTACTGGGCAGTTTGCACAAATCTGAAAAAGTTTCTGATTTTGTTGCAAAATTGTAAAAATTATTTTGGGATTGATTTGGAATCAATAAAATATGTAATTGACATATTTAAAACTAAAATGATTAAATTACAAAACTTTAGGGTCTTATTGTAATTAATGATAAATCTGATTTTTCTGATAAAATTCAGTTTTTATTTATTAAGTAATTATAATAAATTATTTTATTTTAATTACCCAAGAAAAATATTTATCGGAAATTATTTCGGACTGAAAATAAGCGAAAACGGTGAAAAACGGAGTTACCGGGTAACGGCAGCCCAAACAGTGAACTGTGCACTGTTCGGGCAGCCCACGAACTGTCCAAATGTTTTGGGGGCTGACCTGGGCAGTCCCCATGAGCATTGGTCGGTCGGTTCGGCCGGAAACATGTTTTATGCTATTTTGCGGAAAAACGTTTTCGCAAAAGTTTCGCGATGTTTCTATATTATTTATGTCGTTATATGATATCGAATAAATACGTTTAGGTGAAATATGAATGAATTATTAATATTGGATATTAAATAATTTATTCTTAAATTTAAAAATTTTAAACTACGATTTCGCCTGAACCGCGCTCATTCTGCTGCGACTCTCTGATTTGACCCCAACAGTAAATACGTAGACATGATGATTTGACATGATAAAAAAGAAAGGATAATAAAAGTTGATAAATCTAAACTTGTAATAATTTAGTAATTTTGATAAACTGCTGATATGTTTGATTTGTTTGTTTGAAGTTTATATTTGTCTAGTTTGTTTTAATACTAGCATAGTTACTTACTGAGTTTTATAATTCACACCAAACCAATTTACTAGTTTTGCAGGTTGGCTTCTAGATTGGTCAACCATTAAAGATTTGGAAGTCATGCTCGGGACGTGGATCACCCAAGCGGCAGTCACCCTCGCAAGTGTCAAGGCTATTTGTATTAAGTAAATGATTTGATTGCTTATGATGTTTTTGGCACAAAGCCCTTGAGTTTTGATAGATGATATGGGCACGAAGCCCTTAGGTGATGATTTTGATGTGTTGGTGTGGACCTGATGTAACATCCTTAATCCGGGAGATGATACCGGCAGGGAATAGGCCGTACTATCCCCCAGAACCTCTGACTTTCTAATTATGAACAACTCTGATACTCTTTTCTCAAACATAATCTCATATATTAGACCATTGCCCATATTATAACATAAAATATATAACCGAACATAGACAATTGAACACCCAACATCAATTATCTTGCCAACTCTATACATAATTTCTTATATACAACTTTACTATACAAATATCTGGAACTGGACTTTACTTAACTTGACTGAACCCTATCTCTGACTTGACCTGGTGGACCGAACACCCTAGTGACTGCCATCAGTATCCATCCTCCCGAGCTCGTCCTCCGAGTAAGCCTGCAAAACAAAGAAACTGGGAGTGGGGGAGTTAGATCGTTTGGACGATCTAAGTGAGTGGATGATTAAAAGAAAATAGGAACTCAATTACTTTTGAAAGATCCATGGTTCTAAAATCAAATTTATTTCAAATCATCTCTTTTGAAATCTATTTCCTTACTTGAAACAACTTTATTTCTGGAAATCTTTTTTGAAAACTATTTCTGGTTTGAAATTTCTGAAACTCTCATAAAACAGTTTCTTATGAAAACATTTTCTTGAAATCATCATTTCTGTAAAGTTGTCTCTGAAAATCTTATTTCTGAAAAATATTTATCTGAAAGTCTGCTGAAAACCAGACGCATGGAGGCATTACGTATCGTCGTCCCCCCATACGCCTAACTAGAGCAATGAATATAAATCCATGACATTGGGGCGTTACGTATCGCCGTCCCCAAAGCATGCCATTACCTGTACCTGAAACTATGGTCTAGAGGCGTTACGTATCGCCGTCCCCCAAAGCATGCCACTACCTGTACCTGAAACTATGGTCTAGAGGCGTTACGTATCGCCGTCCACATAGCCCTTAAATCTGGTGGTCTTGGGGTGTTACGTATCGCCGTCCCCCAAGCCACAAATCTAGAGCCAGGGATGCGAATCTATGCTACCCTTCAGAATCTGAATCTATGATCTATAGGCATCTGTCATCCCTAGTCCTGAACTGCGTGTGCAGACAATATCTGAATCCTTCAATTCCATATCTGAGTCAAGTTACATACTGAGGTGGGTTCCCCACATGCCTCAAAAACATAAAATCATCACTTTTCTAAATAAGTTCTCAAATCATCTTTTACCAAAACATATCTGAAAGTAAACTCGGCTAACGCCCTAAATGCGAAAAAGTAAGTCTGATATCAAAAATAATATAATGAAAATCAACTTAAGGAAAAAATGTCCACTCACTGATTTGGAGTCCCGCTAATGCTACTTCACTTCACCGAAGGAGTTTGTGGTTCCTACGATGACATTTAATGCTAACTGTAGGCATTGCATTTTGCATGTGAAACCCGATGATGAGTCTCAGTTGGAGGCACTACATTTTAAGTCGCGGAAGCTGCGGGAAACGATCGTCGGAGGGAGGAGTCAAAAATTGACTCATATTCGGATTAAGTTCGCTGGTTTAGCTTCGGGTTACTTGTTGGTTTTCCGTTTTAAAAAATTATGCTCGGCCCACACCCATCTAACCCACACAAGTTTAGCCCCAAACGCCTAACCAAGCCCGCACACAACATCAAAACACCTAGCCAAGCCCACCCACCTAATCAAGGCCCACAAGCCCAAAGCCTTTAAACACACCCCAAATTAAATAATTATTAATTAAATTAAAACATTAACTAAATAAATATTAATTAATAAAATAAATAAATAATAAAAATATTCACCAAACATAAAATAAGTATATGCCTATATAAACTAATCAAATATAATCATTCCTAACTAAATAAGATATTTACTAATTAAAAATATTTCACTTCCTAATCAACACCAATCTAATCTTGTAACTTCCTAATTTATAATATTTTGTCCCCCCTCAATCTTGTGTATACCATTCTTGAGAAGCCTAAATTAGAAACCAAGATCCTATTCCTTGTGAGACAAGGTGAAGCCCTAGTCATTCTCTATATAAACAACCACCACCCAAAGCCATTATATCTCCCAACGACTTCAATCTCCACGGCAAACCAATACAAAAAAAATATAAACCCTAACAATCCACTCTCTCTAACACACGCCCAAGACATCAAGAACCTCTCATCTTACACGCAAATCATAAGCCATAAAACCCTAGAAGACACCAACCCCACGGCCAAGTAAGAAAGGTGATCAAAACTCTTTCTTCATCTCTCTTTTCTTTTGGCCGTGAATACCACATCCTCCATCCCCTCCATTGCCGAGTTTCAACAGCCATTACCATCACCAAAATAACACCCAAAATAGCAGCAACATTCACGCAAAAAATCAACCAGAACAGCGCCCTTGTGCATGCATGCAGTGTGCGCAAAAACAGCAGCCCTTTGCCGAGTTTTATCCTTTCCAACAGCCCCTAAAATACCCTAAACCAGTGAGTAAAATACTGCACATCCAACCCTTAAAAAATTACAAACAAACCTGCACAAACTGACCCTTAAAACACCCAAAACAATCCCCAAAAACATCAAAAACAGTGACCTGAACAGCAAGCAGAAATACAGAGGCAAAAGTAGCAAAGTGGAGGCCAAACAACAGCAAAACGGTGGCCAAACAGCAAGCAAAACAACAAAATAGTGAGCCAAGATGCTAAACCCAGTGAACCGGAGAAGTAGCGGTGTGATAGCCCTTCCGACGGCCGTGAAACGCGAGTTCGAAAGTCGACATAAAAGGTTAGACCTGAGGGTATTTTCCACATTCATTTTCTGTTTTATTTGTATTATTTATTGAGTATTGCTTGCATGATTGTTATGTTGAAATGCATGTTGTGGCCCTTGAGTAGATAAATATGCATGGATTATGAGATATTGTATGTTGTGGCTTTGGAATAAAATGAAAGATGTGTCAACTCTCGCGGTATATCGGATGGAAACCCGGACATAAATTTCATAGCCGATTCCGAATGGATGGTAGTATGATCTGTACTCGGGATACAACTCCACGTACCGCTTGAGTAAATGACACTTTCTTTGTCTTATATTGCTTTGATTTATTTATTTTTCGTCATTTGAATTCTGCATGTTACTTTTGTATGCGTGATTCAATCGAGCGCATGGGCTTAGTAAGTGCGATGAAAGGTCCCCTATTTGGAGGGGTTAAAATCCTTTACCACGATGTTTTACCGCGCCGGTTGATGTGTGTTCGGTGAATGCAAGATACGTTCAATCGGCATACTAAGTTTGATATTATTGTTTTTTAATTCTTTGCATGCATGATTCAATCGAGCGCATGGGCTTAGTAAGTGCGATGAAAGGTCCCCTATTTGAGGGGTTAAAATCCTTTACCACGATGCTTTGCCGCGCCGGTTGATGTGTGTTCGGTTGAATGCAAGATATGTTCAATCGGGCATACTAAGTTTGATATTATTGTTTTTTAATTCTTTGTATGCAATTCAATCGAGCGCATGGGCTTAGTAAGTGCGATGAAAGGTCCCCTATTTGGAGGGGTTAAAACCCTTTACCACGATGCTTTGCCGCGCGTCGATTGAGTGTGTTCGGTTGAATGCAAGATACGTTCAATCGGGCATACTAAGTTTGATATTATTGTTTTTTAATTCTTGTGTGCATGATTCAATTGAGCACATGGGCTTAGTAAGTGCGATGAAAGGTCCCCTATTTGGAGGGGTTAAAACATTTACCACGATGCTTTGCCGCGCCGATGGTGTATACTCGATTGGATGCGAGATGATTTCAATCGGATACGTGAGGTCCCACATTGTGGATTTGTTTGTTTATGAATTTGTTGCATGCATCAGGTCTGGTTCCGTTCGAACACGTTCTCGAACGCCACACGAACGTGAACCTTTTGTTTACCGTTCGAACGCGTTCTCAAACGCTACGCGAACACGCACGCATTTTCTTAGTTTCATCATGCATCAGGTCTGGTTCTGTTCGAATGCGTTCTCGAACGCTATATGAACGTGAACCTTCTGTTTTCCATTCGAACGCGTTCTCAAACGCTACGCGAACGCGCACGCATTTTTTAGTGTTTCATTCATCAGGTCTGGCTCCGTTCGAACGCGTTCTCGAACGCTATACGAACGCGAACCTTCTGTTTAACGTTCGAACGCGTTCTCGAATACTACGCGAACGCGCACCCACTGGACAGAGTCTTTTTCATCAGATTTCATACATAATTGTTCCTAGTAGCTATCCCTTCGTATGATGAATCTGATTGCTTCTCTGTATTGCACAAGATTGTGTAGGTATCAGTCATCTGTATTCCCCACATGTATGAGTACAATGTTTAACGTATACAATTCATATATCCATGTCGTGATAGCATTTGAGTATTATTTCTTGTGGTATATCGGATGGAAACCCAGACATAAATTCCGTAGCCGATTCCGAATGGACGGTAGTGCGGTCTGTACTTGGGATACAATTCCACGTACCACTGGGAAAAGTGCTCGCATGTGTGCTTGTGTCTATATTAGTTATCTTCTTTTGCACCACGTCATAGCATGCTCATTTTAATGCCTAATTGCATCCTTAAGTGTTTTTTTGCATTATATACTTAGTTGACTCTTTTATTTGTGCATGGACATGTAATGGCTATTTGTTTATGATATGTCTATGAAATCACATGTTCGCCATCATTTGATTCGCCTTTATGTGTGCTTGTGTGGTTTGGTGTGCTTGTGTTTCCATGAATACAATATGCCAATGAAGTTGTATGTTCGTTGCTACTTGATGTGTACTTTCAAGCATGCAATCTTAGATGTGAAATATATGCAAATTTAGGTGTAAGTTTTATTTTTGTGCATGTGAACTTAGAAGCATGATACTCTTGGAAATAAGTCTTACTTAAGCTTGATTAAATTATTACACAAATCCTTTCATTACAAGTGACATAAGTAAGGGACCATTCCGAACCCAACAGTTTGAGGTCTTCCCTTGCGAGGGGTGAGTGCGGCCTTAAATCTCATTTTCCCGGTTCGCACCGGGTGGCGACTCCATTATTCTCCAGTTTAGTCCCCCGTGGCTACTCCGTATTCCCAACCGGGCCGCGAGCCTGGGACCACATGCGTCGTCCAGATTCCTGTGCCCCACAGTCTGGCGACTCCACTGGGGATAGAGAATCGGCCCCGAAATATTGTCTTTTGTAATGTTTTGATTAAGTTTTATGGACGTGCGTGTCTATAGTGGATGAAATGGGGGTTTAATCAAAGGCTTTTTGAGGCTAGGTAATGGTTTGGTGTCTTCCTTCATTCACTACCTTTCTAGAAGGAAAAGCTGTGAAGGCACCTATATAGCCATCTACTCGTAGCCTATTGTGATGGACTAATTTGGAGGACTCGTTGTTTATTCCTGACACCAAGAGATAAGAGCTAAGAGGCTTGGGTATTTAAGTGAGCCTCGCTCCACCTTCCCTCTGGGGAATCTACAACGGGAAATCCATTTGACAGTCAGTCACACACCATAGCTCATTGGCACGTACCTTAGTGTATAAAAAAGAATGCGCTCACTGGTTGCTCGAACCCTTGATTGGGGAGTCCTAGTTGTGGGCCATCCTTTGCCGATGAGAGCCTTTGTCTACACTCCTGCGAACCCACCCATAGACCGGGATTGTATGGTTAAAGTAACCAATTATTTCCTTGAGTATGAGCTTGTGGACCATCCTCATTTGGATACATTTGGACCATTGTCAGAAGTGCGGACTTGCTGGGCCATTTAAACTGGGGCGAGTTCATACCTTATGACCATTGGGCCCAAAGGTTCTGAATGTTGATGGGCCATTCTGTAGAAATTATTGTTTTGTGTTTACATTATTTTTTTTATGCTTGTGTTTGGGAACATCGCCGTTTGGATCCATTTGGATCATTTGTCATGGGATATGGCTTGTTGGGCCATTTAAACTGGGACAAGAACATATTTTATGACGATCGGGCCAAAGGCTTCTAAGTGTTGATGGGCCACTTTGTGCTTGTGTTGGAACATTACCATTTGGATTTAGTTGGGCTTCTTGCCATGAGATGTGAACTTGTTGGGCCATTTAAACTGGGACGAGTTCACTCCTATGACAGTTAGCCCAAAAGTTTCTAAGATGATAAACGGGCCGATTTATTTGAGAATTTTTAGTTGATGTAGTATGTTATATATGTTACATGCATCTCATGCACCTCATACATACATATATCATGTTAACACCCTCTATGTCTCAAAAAGACATCATAGATACCGTTTAGGTTAGAGAAGGGACAAGGCTCATTAAAAGAACAGTAACAGTCATGAGTGAATCCGGTAATGAGGTATCCCGTATGGATCAGTTAGAGAACGGTCTCGCCAAGGTCACTGAACAGTTGCAAGCTTTGACTACTGCTGTGGCTGGTATAGCTGGGGTCTCGTGCCGGGGTTAGTTCCGGGGACGTGAGGCAAAGAGGAAACCTCCGAACACATTGGGGGATGATATCCCCACTTTGATGATGATATGGCAGAGTATGCAGCAGGCAGAGTATCTGGGTCTCAGGCAGAATTACAGAAACTTCGGGATCATGTTGAGTCAGTTACCCGCAAGATGA
>SKCR01025478.1:0-37414 GCA_019454045.1 Zanthoxylum bungeanum
TTATGGTTATGTGTTTCTTTTGAAACACGAATCGGAAACTTTTGATAAATTCAAAGAGTTTCGACACGAAGTAGACAGGCAGATCGGCAAAAGTATTAAACCGTCACGGTTAGACCGTGGTGGAAAATATTTAAGCAATAAGTTTCTCAATTAATTGAAAGAGTATAGTATTCTTTCAATGAGGAATCTTCACGGAACACCTCAATTGACGGTGTGTTCGTGTGTCAAAACATAAAACTGAATTTTGTTGGACATGATAAGGTTAATTATGAGTCGCTCTGAGCTACCATTTTCCTTCTAGGGATACGTATTTAACAGTGCAAAACTTATTTTGAATAAGGTTCCATGAAAATCTGTTTGACAGACTTCATAGTAGATATGGACAGGAAAGAAATCGGGTTTTCTCATTCCTGAGATTTGGGTATGCTAGGCATATGTTTGGATGATACCAAACTAAAACCCAAATCAGATAAGTGCCTAATTTATAGGTTATCCTAGGGTAACCAACGTATAGTACTTATATAACTCACTAGAGAACAATAGAATTGTTGCTCGCCATGCGGTTTTCCTAAGAGGAATACCTATATGCAGTGGTAAGTGGGAGGAAAGTAAAACTCGATGAAAATCAGAGTATACTATTCCAGGCACCGATTCCTTAATGGAACACTAACAGTTCATCAGGGATTAAACTATACCAATAATCTTCGTATACACAAGAACCGCGTAAGTCGGAGAGAGTCAGAAAACAACCTGGGAGGTATGGGTTCTAATCTCACCTCATGAAGATGTCAATCTTATTGAGGAACACGAACTGACTACGTATGAGGAAGTGATACAAGGTATCGACTCCCTATTATGGCAAAGTGCCATGATGTCCGAAATAGATTCCATGTATATCAACCAAGTTTGGACACTAGTTAATGTACCAGAAGGCATTGTGCCTATTGGTACTATATAAGTCTTCAGGGAAGACATACAGGGATGGCAACATACCACGTACTAAGCTAGGCTTGTAGCGAAAAGGTATCGTTATCAACATTATGTCGATTACAACGAAACCTTTTACTCGTTGCCATGATTAATCCATTTGGAAATTGCTTGCTAAAACTGCATGTTTCATTTATGAAATGTGGCAGCTGAACGTCAAAAACGCTTTCCTTAAACGGAAACCTTTTGAAGGATATTTACAACATCCTGACAGTTTTGTCGTACCAAAACGAGCAAACAAGGTTTGCAAGTTAATTCGATCCATTGCTGGATTGAAGCAATCGTTGAGTTCTTGGAACTATAGTTTTGATGTAATCATAATGGTTTATGATTTAATTCAAAACGAAAATGATTCTTGTGTATATAAGGAGGTTAGTGGGAGTGCACTGACAGTGATTGTCCTACATAATGATGATATATCATTTCTTGGAAAAGATATTCACATAATACGATCGGTGAAAGCTTGGCTTTCATGAAAAATTCTCCGGAGAATTCTTGGGAGAGACAACCTTTATTCTAGGAATAAAGATCTATTGGGATAGATCTAAAAGTTGTTTGAACTCTCCGAGAACTTGTACATTGAAATAAATGTACGCGACCTGGTTTCTCATATGCTTTGAGCATATGGAGTCGAAATCAGGCCAATCCTAGTGATGGTCACTGGATTGATGTTAAGAACATCATTAAGTATCTTAGATGAACTAAGGATGCTTTCTTATACTATAGAGAATGAGAACTTGAAGTGACTGGGTTCACCGTTGCAAGTTTCCTAACCAATAAAAACGACCATAAGTCGTAATAAGGTACTATATAGTTTGAATAACGGAACAGTGAGCTGGAAATCTTCCAAGCAAGATATTGTTGCCGAATAAACAACAAAAGCGAAATATTGTTGCAGCTAAGGCAGTAATAGAAGCCATTTGGATCTTAAAAATCCTAATTGGATTAAGAGTAGTTCTGTTAGCAGCTGAGCTAGGCTACAGCATATGATAAAGAATTATTGGTCTCATCAACTATCCAAGTATATACTTCAATTATTCATTTGATTCGTTCGGATCATACATCGTGGCGATGTGATGATCGAATAAATCGCATCAGATGATAACTTTGCAAATCCGCTGACGAAAGCAGTTTCTCAGCAGAAGTTTGAGCGACCCGTACATAGTTCAAGTGTAGGACACTTGAGTGATTGGCTATAGGCCAAGTGAGAGATTGTTGGACAATTATGACCCATAACATCACTATTTGTACAGAACATGGTGTTGTTGTACAAATTAACTATGTGACAAAGGAAATTGCTCTTTTATCATTTTTAATTAGATTACCGGGATATATAAATGATAAAAGTCCGTATGATTAGTTCCGGATTGATAAGGAATGAGACAGTATCAATCCATGAAGGTTTAATCATTAAAACATCCATAGTCGGAGTATTATCGAGATTGGACATCGATAATGCGGAATAGAATAGTATTGCACTTGTGCGTGTTATGGGAGCATAACGACATAGTTCTCATATATTTAAGTATTGGATACTTATGCAAGTGTAATAGGAGGTTGGGTTTACCGATGGTACGGAAACAGCTTCGCCCTGGATAGACCCCTCAGAATTCCATTGGTAGTATGACTATGTGTCTATGGAAGTCCGAATCAGGGTAGGTGTATTTGGTCTTAACCTGAGACTTGCACCGCTAATACTTGCGACAATCAATATACTTTAGTTTTGGTCGTACTGGGCTTTAACCGGTTCTGTGTACGCCTCTTCTGGGTATATTGAGAATCGTAGTGTATTGGGTGTGATGTCGAGATGGAAGTATCACTCCAGTCATATTGGAGATGATGATCACGTAGGATACGGAACTGGTGCTCTTATATGCTGCAGCTATCGGGATATTATGACTAGGTGATGTTTATCCGATTAGAGAGACTAGTTACCAGAGATCCGATATATGCTTCGTACGGGGCAGATATAATTCCAGCCCCATGCCTAGCATGTGACATCCGATACTGGATCGCAATACGCAATACTACGTATACTACGCCTGATATAGATTATATATTCCTTTAAGAATATTTCTGGAGAATTGGGTAGGCACGGTGCTTTGCTAGAAGCCAACCATGTCTTTTAAATCGGTAAAAACGTAGTACTAGGTACGTACGTGTTCGGATAGTCCGACGGCCGGATTTACTGCCAACATATCCGGGGATCTCATGGGCCGCTTCCCGAAGATTCACCGATGACGTATGAATCGCACATAATTAATCTAGGATTAATTATTAGAGAGAGAAAATTAATCTAGGATTAATTACGGAGATATTTTATCTGGGATAAAATACTATTTAAGAGAGAAAAATGATTAATTTGGAATTAATCGAAAAATTAATATATTCGATATATTATACGAAATTAGATTTTGACGCAGAATTAAAATTAGATTTTAATTCGGGCGAACGAATTAATTTAGAATTAATTCGCTAGCGATGTGAATAGTAATTTTGCTAGGCATAATTATTTAATTAAATTTGATTTAATTACGTCGCAACGGAAAATTCGTTAATTCAGAATTAGCGAACCCAAGCCCGTGAGTGTTTGCGGGGCCACTCACATTTCGAATCAAGTGGGGCCCACAAGTCATATCACGCGTCACATCATTAGTCATTATTGTGATGGAAGTCACATCACTTTGAGTGATGTGATTGTTGTCACTTGTGATTGATGGTGGTGGTTGGAAGGCTTAAATGCCTTGTACAATTTTTGGAAAATGTAATATGTATTTGATTTTTCAAAATCAACATAACCATCACTTGAAATTCCTCTCTCTCTCAACCTCCTCTCCAATTCGGCCAAGCGCCAAATTTTTCTCTCATTTGTTTTCTCCATTGCCGAGAACAAGAAGAAGATTTAGGAAGAATTTGTGGCACAATCTTCCAAGTGCTAGTACACTAAAGAGTCATCCAAATGTGATAGGGAAACAAACCCTTGAGCATGGAATCCATTCCCAAGCTTGGAGCTTGACCGAAAATCCATGGAGCACAAAGAGGAGGTTGACCGAGAGCTTCATGGAGGATCAAAAGTTTTGTGTTCAACGCATCGCAAATCCGATCATTGTAAGTATGATTCTGCCATACTTCTTTATTGTATTCACATTATTTTCATTGCTTGATTGATCTTGGGACTATAGTAGAAACCCAACAAAAAGACGAAATCCGATCCAAGATCCAGTAGACCCCCAAAGAACCTGTCCTTGAAAACCCTTAGAGATAGTCTCGGATGAATTTTGCCAGTAAATTGGACGCCACAAAGGATGCCAACCCTTTGATAAGTCTTTGTTCAATCATTGAACGTTGATAAAATTTTCTTAATTGCAAGAAAGTTACTATTCACGCACTAAAATTTGGGTGCTTCATTAAGAGTTATTTTTTAGTTTAAATAATGACATGCTCAAACCCTAAGAGAGCCAAAAAGTCTAAAATAGCCCTAAACTACCCATTACCAACTAAAAGCCCATAACTCCTAATTTCTAGCCCATTTTGAACCCATAAATAAATAAAATAAACTAACCCAAATAATAAATAAAACGGTCATCCACGTTGGTTCCATACATGCAAATAAATAATAAATAAGCCTAAACAAACGAAATTGATCCATGCTGCTCCTCGATGACTTGGGTCAAGTGTATAACTCTTGAACCCTCTTCCTTGAAGTCCAATTGGTCTCGAACGTGCTTGTTCAATTCAGCTACATGACGTTGGGCCAGGCCTGCCATAACGTCATTGATCTTCTGAGCTCTGTGTCTTGTAATTGGTCCAACTGGTACATGGATTGGATCGATTGTGGTCTGGACCGAACCAGGTGCAGCTATGATCACATCATCCCCTCCCTCTTGAAAAGGATTCGACCTCGAATCGACACATGCATCAAAATGGGACAAATCAGAAACATTAAATGAAGCAAAAACATTATACTCACCAGGCAGATCAAGCTTATATGCATTATCATTGATCCTTTCGACGACTTGAAAATGACCATCTCCCTGAGGTTGAAGCTTGGATCTTCGTTGAGCCGGAAACCTCTCATTGCGCATTTGTACCCAAACCCAATCACCAGGCTCAAACACCACACGTTTACGGCCTTTATTCGCATGAGAAGCGTACTGCTCATTTTTCTGTAATATGTGTTCACGTGCTTTCTCATGTATTTGTTTCACCAATTCTGCTTTCTTTTTCCCATCTAAACCTACTCTTTCCTCAACAGGCAAAGGCAATAAATCCAATGGCGTTAGTGGGTTAAATCCATATACAATTTCAAAAGGTGAATATGAAGTAAAAGAATGAATGTACCTATTGTATGCAAACTCTATAAATGGAAAACACTCTTCCCATGATTTTAAATTCTTAGTGACTATGGTACGAAGCAATTGAGTCAAGGTCCTATTGACCACTTATGTATGTCCATCTGTTTGAGGGTGACACGTAGTAGAATAAAGTAATTTAGTCCCTAACTTACCCCACAAAACCTTCCAGAAATGACTCAAAAACTTGACATCTCTATCAGAAACTATACTCCTAGGAATCCCATGTAGTCGTACTACCTCTATAAGGAATACGTCTGATATGTTAGTGGCATCATCAGTTTTATGGCATGCAATGAAATGTGCCATCTTGCTAAATCTATCAACCACTATAAAAATGGAATCCTTACCTCGTTTAGTCCTAGGTAAACCCAACACAAAATCCATCGAAATATCTACCCATGGTTCACTAGGTACAGGTAATGGAGTATATAATCCATGAGGCTTCACCCTAGATTTGGCCTTTCTACAAGTGAGACACCAATCACAATAAAGGGACAGAGAATCATGTGGAAGATCATCTATCGAGGCTCGAGAATGGAGAAACAGCTGACAAAGATCTGTCAATCAAAGAAATTTTTCCAGATGAACAGCTGTTTGCCATGAAACAGCAAGATGCCCCTTGGTATGCTGATTATGTCAACTACATTGTGTCAGGAAAATGGCCGTTGGAATGGACAACTCAGAAACGGAAGAAATTCGTCAAAGAAGTCAAGTATTATGTCTGGGATGAGCCGTACCTGTTCAAACGGTGTGCTGATCAATTATTGAGATGGTGTGTTCCACATGAGGAAGTCAATAGTGTTTTGCAGCACTGTCATTCATCGCCATATGGCGGACACTTCAGCGGAAACAAAACTGCAGCCAAAGTCCTATAATCAGGTTTGTTCTGGCCCACTCTTTTTAAAGATGCTTATCTTTTTGCTCTTCAATGTGACAGGTGCCAGAAAACGGGGAATATTTCAAGGAGAAATGAATGACCGTTGCAAAACATTCTAGAAGTGGAAATATTCGATGTATGGGGTATTGATTTCATGGGACCCTTTGTTCCATCATTCGGAAACCTATACATCCTGGTTGCTGTAGACTTCGTCTCCAAATGGGTCGAAGCAATTGCACTGCCATCCAATGATTCAAAAGTGATGATCAAATTCCTGAAAAAGAACATTTTCACTCGGTTCGGAACACCTCGTGCAATCATCAGCGATGGTGGCACACATTTCTGTAACAGATACTTTGACGCACTCCTATCCAAATACGGAGTTACTCACAAAGTTACCACTGCTTACCATCCACAGTCAAATGGACATGTTGAGGTTTCAAACAAAGAGATCAAAAGAATCTTAGAAAGAACCGATGGATCAACAAGGAAAGACTGGTCTACAAAACTCGATGATGTATTATGGGCCTACCAAACAGCTTACAAGACACCCATTGGTATGTCCCCATATCGATTGGTGTTTGGGAAACCGTGTCATCTACCAGTTGAGATTGAACACAAGGCGTACTAAGAACTCAAGAAGTTGAATCTTGATTCACAAGCTGCAGGAGAGAAAAGACTTCACCAACTCAACGAATTGGAGGAATTTCGCCTACAGGCTTATGAGAATGCCAGATTGTACAAAGAAAAGACCAAGAAATGGCATGACCAAAAAATAGTGCACAGACAGTTGGAAACAAGGCAGCAGGTGCTGTTGTACAACTCAAGATTGAAACTTTTCCCTGGAAAGATTAAATCAAGGTGGTATAGGTCCATTTGTAATCACTCAGGTTTTTCCATATGGAGCTGTTGAGTTACTAGATCCCAACACCAACGAAACATTCAAGGTTAACAGTCAGCGTGTCAAGCACTACTGGGGAGAATCATTGGAGCGACAAAAAGAAAGTGTCACACTTTCAGATCCAGCCTAACGATCGAGAAGTCAAGTCTAGCTGACGACTTTAAACTTAGAGCTAGCAGGGAGGCAACCCATGCAATTTTGTGTATATATTGTGATTTGGTGTGATTTAATTTTGTGTGTTTAGTTTTTACAGATTAAGACATTTCAAGATGGAAGAAGCTTTCGCAAATCTTCACAAGCAATTTCCTTCTCTCCTCAAAAATCTCTGATGAAAGTCTACAAAGCTCGCTTGGAACAGATGAGGTTACTGACGATCCATGGTGTTCCTAATGATATTCGTTGGGTAATTGAAGCACCGGTCCGATTGAGAGGTGAGTCTTCTGACTCTTTTATTTCACATCTGCCTGGTTTTGGAAGAAGTACCTATGCAAAGAAACGTAGAGCTAAGCAAATGGGTGTTTGTTACAAATGTGCACGCTGGAATTGCAATACTCGTTGCCGTTCTTTAGGAATGGTGTCTGATAATCGCGAAGATAAAATTAAATTCATTAGGGATGGCTTGAGTAAGGATTCTTTAGATGATATATCTTCGACTCTTGAGATGCATCCCAATGGATATGTTCACATAGCCATTCACAAATTACATACACAATTTCAAAAAGAAAGACAACAGTTAAGTCTTGGGAATCTGACTCAAAAAGACCCTGTTTGCCAATTTATAAGAAAATTGGATGGGAAACTTGTCCCTGACGCATAGACGTCAATCAAGCTGCTAATTTTCTTGTACATATTATATCTTTTTGTCTTTTCCTAATAATTGTAATTGGTTTTGTTGTTTTCTTTTACTGTATCGGACAGGATCCAGACCTTTTTGACTATCATGATTTATTTTACTATTTAACTAATAATTGTCATTTGGCAGGTACTAGTGCTATTATTTTACTCACCCTTTTCAGGTGTTATAAATTCAACTTATCATTGCACTTTTGAAGACATCTAGAGTAAGACACGGAAGCCACTTCAAGAAGACGAGTTGAAAACATCTGTGTGTTTTGCGGTACTAGTGTTGGTACTAAGCCACAATACGTAGAGGCAGCACATGAATTGGGTCGAGTCTTAGCTGCAAGGAATATGCACTTAGTACATGGCGGAGGAAATCTTGGATTAATGGGGATCGTTTAAAAGGCTGTACAGGAGGGATGCAGTCACGTTTTGGGAATCATCCCAAAACCCTTAGCAGAGGAAAATCTTATTGGATCATCAAACGGAGAGGAACTGATCGTGCCAGGTATGTCTGAATGATTGGTAGAAATGATTAGTCGTGCTGATGCTTTTATTGCTTTGCAGGTGGCTTGGGCACATTGGAGGAAATATTTATAATGTTATCTTGGGCGAACCTGAACATACACCAGAAACCGCTTGGACTGTACAACATTGAAGGATTTTATGATTTTCTTTGTGTGTTTCTTGATGATGCTCGGAGAAATGGGTTCGTGTCAAAACCTATGAAAGAACTCCTCTATACTGCCAGAACTGCTCCGAATCTAATCGACCAACTCTTAGCCTATGAACAACAAGTTGACCCTATCCTTTCAAAGATAAATTGGTCCAAGACGATCGTGGTAAGAGGCATCAGATTAATCTGGATCTTACCCTTTAATTTCCTGTAGAATTTCAGTTATCCAGGTATTATCTTCTAAACTCTTCTTCTACTGTTTAAGACATTGGGGATAATGTCTCATTTAGGTTTGGGGGAGGAAATTAGTTAATCAGTACCTTGTTTTTTGTTTGTGTGTTATTTTTAATTTTAGTCCAAAATTTTTCGAAAAATACAGAAAAATTGAATTTTTTTCAAAAATTACAAAATATTTTGCGCTTTTGTGTTTTTATTTTGACTAAAAAGGTGAAATTGGTAAGAGATAGCTGAGTAAGGAGTTTCCACTCCTGAGACGTATCTCAAACCTATTTCGAAACAAGTTAATTTTTGTTTATTTCCTTTTGAATTATTTAATTTGTAAATTCTCCATAAAATTGACTAAAATGGATCTTCATATGCTCAGTTGACAGATATTATCAACATACATGGAAACATACAGACATGAGCTATAATTGAAAAGTTTGTAATATTCAGTGCTCTAGTTTAATTGGAGGAAGCATCTCAGAAAGTGATTGAGTAAAAAAAAAAAACATCTGAGATCCGAGTTATTAAGTCTGTAAGGGTGTTTTAACACCTAGTGCCCTAAAGCCAACTGGTTTGGGAGTCACTGGCCCAAAGCTCGCTACATGGATCAAAGATGCTGCAAAAAATATATATATATCTGAAGTCTGAGTAATTAAGTCCGTAGGGGTGTCTTAACACCTGGTGCCCTAAAGCCAACTGGTTTGGGAGTCACCGACCCAACACTCGCTACATAGATGGAAGATATTGTATATAAATAAAAAAAATCAATCAAAAATCAAAAAAAATTCAGAAAAATCAGAAAATTTATTCCATTGCTGCAAAAAGGTGTGAATTCTGATAAAACTTTAGGACAAAAATATTACTCTCTTATCAACTGCACTTATGACTGTTGTGGGAAAAAAAATGAGTTGATTAATATTTTGTTGGCTGTGTATATGGAGAATGGTAATTATAATCGGAGAATTTACATATTCGGTAATTTAGAAAGAAACAAAACAACTGGTAACTTGGAGTAGAAGTTTCACTTGATTAGTCACTAAATTCTTTATTCTCTTTTCGCTTGTCTTTTTGCTTTTGTGTGCATTAGTTTCACTACATTTTTAACTTTTGTAAAATATTTGTGGGTATCATTGCTGTAAACCCTCACGAGACTACAACTCGTCCACTAGGGACACCTATGGGTTTAAAGGCTTGTTGCATACGCTAAATGCAACCGTGATCCCTACGAAAGTGGCTTAGTTAAATTTTACTTTAAAGATGTTTATGTTATTTTATTCTGTGTTTTGCTCGAGGACTAGCAAAATGTTAGGTTTGGGGGTGTGATGAGTGGTAATTATATCATTATTTCCCACTCATTTAACCTAATATTTTGTATAGTTTCTTGAGTCTTGTGAATATTTTGATGTGTTTTGTGTTATTTTGTAGATAAATAAAGTTTCAGGACATTCTGGAGGTGATTTGGACCAAAACAGTGAAAATTGGAAAAAAGGCATTTTGGTAATTTTGGCGCGTCGCGACGCGCAAGCCTTTGGCGTCGCAACGCCTAACGTGCACCAAGTCCATGCTAACGTGCGCCGGGTCCACAAGTCAGAATCAGAGAAGTTTGACTTTGCTAACGTGCACCGTGCCACGTGTCACCATCACAGCCGATATGCTAACGTGCGCCGTGCCACGTGTCATCATCCTACGGTGCCGACAATCACCATTGCCACGTGTGCCACGCGTCACTCCAAGTCAGCGTCCACATCATCAGTTGACCGATTCAACGTGCCACCTCACTGCCACGTCATCATCAGCCAATCACGAAGTGCCACGTGTCGCAATCCTATGGTGCCGACAGTCGTCATCGCCACGTCAGCATAATAATTGAGTTGTTAGCCGCCTCGCCACATGTCGCCTTATCTACTTATCCGAATCGCCACGTGTCATCACCTCAACATGCCACGCCAAAAAATGTTGGCGTCGCGACGCTGGAGGCCTACCGGGGTCTATAAATAGAGCTCGAGATTTCAGTTTTAGATGTACCATTCTCTCTGAATTCTCTGATGTAAATATGAAGTTCTCTTCTTAGTTTCTTCTAATTTCAGTTTTGTAATTAATTTTAATTACGTTCTGTAATAATAGTAATTTACTTTCTTTACTTTTTACAGTTTTTACTATTCACCATGAGGAGGTAACTTCCCCTTGCTAGGGTGAAAGGTAATTCTTTTACTATTGCTATTTAGATTAATCTCATTTTAATATAATATATTCACTATTTAAAATTTGACTTAAAAAGGATACCGCCAAATTGGTCGGTTGGTAATTCATTTTAATCTAGTTTAAACCTGACTAATCAAGGATACCGCCAGATTGGTCGGTTGGTAATTAAATTTTCTTACCGCCTATATGGTAGGTTTATTTTGGTTCCGCCTTTATGGCTGGTTGGACTTAATTTGACTTAATCATGTTACCGCCTATATGGCTGGTTGGTAAAATAATCACAAGTTTATATATTATATTATGGGAGATATCTAAATTAGTAGTAGTAAAAGTTGATCATTTTACCTTAGCATTTTATTTTATTGCAATTTACTTTTCAGCTTTTACTTTTCAGCATTTCTACTTTATGTCTTTTATTTTCAAGTTTTTACTAGCCCTATTTATGTGTTGTAACTAAATTAGTTATCTGGGGTTGTGATGACTTTTAATATCACTGGTTTATAAGGGGTTATTTTATAGTTTGGGTAATTTAAAGGTTTACTTATTAAGTCTTAAGCCTAATGCGTCTTGTTAATTGACCACTAATAAGATTGATCTGGTAAATCTAAAATAAACTAGACATATGGATTTTAGGTTTCAGCCTTAGACTTAATAGCCCACGATCTTCCTTGAGGATAAATAACCCTTTAATAGATTTCCTTACAGGATAGACATATACTTGTCGGGCGGGGGTAGCCATAATTGGAACTTAAACTTATGAATCCAGATAATTTGGTTGACATAGACATATGGTTCAATTGGGTTAAACTGGGTATTTGCGTCTGACCATTGACAGAGGCTTTCACATAATTTAATGTTCCAGGTTAGTAAACCGATTTATTACACAAACATAAAATGACCACTTCATCTTTAAAATGATATTCGAAGAAATCACAACCCTAGATAGTTTTTAATATTGAATTTTTTTAAAACCTACTTTCGAACGATTTTATTTACTTGTTTTTAAATTTGGAATTGTCACCATTTCAAATCAATCAAACAACCTGTTAGATATTAGTAATCATTTGATCTCATAAAATTAATAGCTTAGGTATTAAGTCCTCGTGGGATCGATACTTTTTATACTACTTGAACGATACGTGCGCTTGCGTTATACGCGTGTGTAAGCACCGGTCAATACACATAATCATAAGGATATGCCACATCCGTAAAGGTTACAATGTATTCATACCCACCTCTAGCCTAGCTAGACATGGGCCCACTTACGTCAGTATGAACGAGGGCTAACAGATCGGTGACACTTAAATTTTTACCAAGTAAAAGGTGTTTTAGGCACTTTGCCTATTAAACTAGATTCGTAGACATCATTTGACTTAAAATCAAATCCGTCCTAGTATCCACTCTTCAAAAGTGTGGATATACGATTCTTGTTAATGTGTCCCAGACAACAATGCCACAAATAAGTCTCATCTGATTAATTCAGTTTGAGCTATTTGTTTGTCATGTCATACGTTTGAGATTCATTTATTTTCAAAATATACATACTGTTATTCACATTTAATGTGTTCATCTCAATATCATCTTTATAAAATAAAACACTTAGAGTGGATACTAGGACGGATTTGATTCTAAGTCAAATGATGTCTACGAATCTAGTTTAATAGGCAAATTGCCTAAAACACCTTTTACTTGGTAAAAGTGTCAAGTAAAAGGTGTTAGCGACACCGATCTGTTAGCCCTCGTTCATAGTGACGTAAGTGGACCCATGTCTAGTTAGGCTAGAGGTGGATATGAATACTTCGTAACCTTTACGGATGTGGCATCGCGTAATTAAATTGAATACCAATATTAAATTGAAGCTTAAGAGCCAAACTAAACACTACAATGTTTAGGCGTGGGGCCTTTTTTGTGACTCACAATGCCTGCTTCTTTATTTTGTTTGGTTGTTGGTCACTGGCACAAACCAAAAAAAACAAAAAAAAAGTTTTTTTTTGGGTCATAGGCGTGAACCATTTTCTCTTTTTTTTTTTTTTTTTTTTTTTGTGGTCACAGGCGTGAACCCCCTTTCTTCTTTCTTTTTCTTAATTTTTTTTTTCTGTTTTTATGACCTACTCAAACAACAAAAATTACTAAAGCAAACAGGATGAACCAAGAATTAAGCACTGACGAAATCAAACGTAATAAGCATGCAAAAGAAAGAAAATTCAATTGAAAATTTAAGCAAGAATTGACTGAATTTTCAAGAGTTGACTGTATATGACTTTTGCTTCCTTTTTTTTTCAACGTCTGACACACGCAATTGCAGACTTGATTTTTTTTTCTTTTTCTTTTTTTTTCTTTTTTTATTTTTTTTTATCAACGACACACAGTAAACAAAATGAGACAAAATTGAAAGACCGAAAGAAAATAAAGAAAAAACGAAAAGAAAAAAAAGTCAGACCTGAAATCTGGCTCTGATAACCAATTGATACGAAACCGAATACGAAAAGACGAAATCGGATCCAAGATCCCGTAGACCCCCAAAGAACTTGTCCTTGAAAACCCTTGGAGATAGCCTCAGATGAATTTTGCCAGCAAATTGGACGCCACAAAGGATGTCAACTCTTTGATAAGTCTTTGTTCAATCATTGAACGTTGATAAAATTTTCTTAATCGCAAGAAAGTTACTATTCACGCACTAAAATTTGGGTGCTTCATTAAGAGTTGTTTTTTAGTTTAAATAATGACATGCTCAAACCCTAAGAGAGCCAAAAAGTCTAAAATATCCCTAAACTACCCATTACCAACTAAAATCTCATAACTCCTAATTTCTAGCCCATTTTGAACCCATAAATAAATAAAATAAACTAACCCAAATAATAAATAAAACGGTCATTCACGTTGGTTCCATAGATGCAAATAAATAATAAATAAGCATAAACAAACGAAATCGATCAATGTTGTTCCTCGATGAATTGGGTCAAGTGTATAACTCTTGAACCCTCTTCCTTGAAGTCCAATTTATCTCGAACGTGCTTGTTTAATTCAGCTACATGACGTTGGGCCAGGCCTGCCATAACGTCCTTGATCTTTTGAGCTCTGTGTCTTGTAATTGGTCCAACTGGTACATGGATTGGATCGATTGTGGTCTGGACCGAAACAGGTGCAGCTAGGATCACATCAGGAAGGGTTAGAGAAAGTCATTATGCATCCAAATACATGTGATTACATAGTAATCAATGCATGTGATTACATAGTGACTTATTTTCCCTCCTATAAATAAGAGCATTTGCTTATTGAGTTAAGCAATCAATTAAGTTCGATTAATAGCATCTCTACAAGAAGAAAGGTATGCAATTGTGTTGTGATTAACTTAAGTTTATTTCAATTAGTTTGTAAATAAATCTAGGACTAGTAATACATGTTTGGTTAGATCCTAAAAAGACAAATATGTAAATATATTAGGGATTACATTTCCTAACATTGGTATCAGAGATTAAATGCATGTATTCTAGTTAGATTAGACAAAAATTGCATGAACATGCATGAAAAATGTTGAAAATCCTTCTGGTTTTTATTTTTACAAAAATGTTTTTCTTCCAATTTTGGGCCGTAATAACTCTATGTAGAAAAATTATAATCTCATGTTCAAATATGTTTTGAAAACTAGGACATGAGATCTTCAATTTGGTATATCATTTGCTTAATGTGGATTAAAATTGAGAAAGATATGGTCCCTAGAAGTTGGCTAGACGAATCTGTCTTAACCCAGAAAAATACTCCCAAAATAGATGTACTACATGTCATCCGCTATTTAGAGAAGAGGACGACAAGTCATCCGATTTTTGTACGACAAGTCGTACGGGTAGATCCTATGTAAACGACATGTCATCCGGGTAGATATAGACGACAAGTCGTCTGACTGTTTAACACATAATCGACATGTCATACAATCACGGAACTCACGGATGACATGTCGTCTGCGCGTGTGAGTTGGTTGAGCCTGGCCGGCACATGAGAGTGCGTGAGGGTGAGTGGGAGCCCGTAGCTGGCGCGTGGAGGTGCGTGAGCCACTCCTGTGGCTCGTGTATGGCGCGTGGAGATTTGTGTCGACCCGTGTTGGTCATGTTTGTATCGGTTTTCTTCAGTATTTCCGATCCGTTGTGATTGAATGTCTAATCCTTTTTGCATATTGTTCTAATCGGCCATTGATAAATTTATTTTATCATATAAACTTTGTGTTTATGTAAATGAATATCTTTGTGATGTTTATTTTAGTCAATGGAACTTTATGTTTTATTGTATTGATTTTTCCTTGTATTTATTGCAGAAAAATCATGCCGATTGTTCAAAAAACTCCAAAAAGGTTATGACATCCGCGCACAGTGAAAAATTAAAAGACATGTTGATGGATCTGGATAAGTATCGGATGAGTGAAGTCGATGATATGATTTTGCATATCATCACTTTAATAACATGTTACAAGAATCTATATGAGAAGGTAATTGGATAGGACAACCGAATAGACTCAGAATGGTGAGAAACACTCTCCCTAAGATATGGCAAAAACGACTTACTGATATTTGGAAATTAGTAACTCATACAGAAGAACTACGTGTTCAGTATAACATAGCCATTGAGAGGTTGGCAATTGAGTATCTCAGACATAAGGCAAAAGATACGATTTTTCCTTTGATGTCTCGAAATAATTGCAAAGATCCTATATTTGTGGATGCCAATGCCATTGCTACGGCCCCTTTGGCTCAATTGTTTCCTTCCACTTCCAACCTTCCTTTTTCAGAACCACTGAACATCTCTCCATTGGCTCAGTCTAACCCCATCCGTACATGGCCTAAACATGATTCTTCATTTGAGACCTGGTTCCAACGTATGTTGTTGCATGCGGATACTCACACTTTTCTCGAGGAACATGGCTTCCTTTCTCTCATCGAGCTTTCATTGGCTTTGCCCCCTTTTGATCGAAATCTGTTCCCCACCTCACTGTTTTTCTAGTCTTCCGACTACAACGTCTTCCTCTTCCCTTCTGGTGCTTTTGTTGGGAAGCGGCCGTGAGTGCGCAGCGGAAAATCAAGAAGAAATTATGATGCCGATATCCCTTTGCCCAAGACCCATTTGTTTTTATTATTCTACAAGCCTATGCATGTTACTATATATTCTAAGCATAAAAACTCATAAAACATGCAAAGAACATAAACCTAAACATGCTAACTATCATAAGAACATGAACTGAAGACTCCTTTAGTCCTCCCTCCAATCTACAAGCTTTTCTCGAACTCAGCAAGCTCTTCCACATTCCAAAGAGCCACCCAAGTGTGTGGCCTCCAAAGGTGCACACACCAAAGCCAAAACTCAACGGCAAGACTACACCTTGAGTGCACAGGTATTTTGCCCTTCGTGCTAGCCTAGGTAAATACCTCAAAACTTTTAACTCGAGGTTCCTCTAGTCAATTAGACTTAAGGATCCTCAAAATCATTGGCTTACTCTTAAACTTTAGAGTTGCTCACTTATATAAACCCAAGATATGAAAGGTTTGGTGCAAAAATTTGCAAAGAATTCTTTGGGTTTATATAGGTGCTCCAAAGACAACAAAATTAATTAAGAATCTGATGTGGGATAAAAGCTAATTTAATCTTAGCCATTGGATCTTAATTTAGTGGTTTAATGAGATTATAAAACCCTAATAAGAGTTTGGGCCGAATTAGAATTCAAAATAAATAACAAATAAATTTAAAAAATTACTATTCACATTACTATTCACGTTTTTATTTATTTATTTATTTATTCCAATTCCCAAAATGCCCCTATCATCATTAACCAATCCATAAGCCACTATGGAACCTCATAAATGATCTGTTCAATAATTAAACACATTGAACCATTTATGAACAATTCCTACAGCAATCATATATGCTGCTAAATTTGTACTATGCACTGTTAACCATTGATTTCGACTTTGTTGTGTGTGACCTTTTGGGTTCCCCTCAAATTGGACATGAAATGAATCGTGATAATTTAATCGAACATAAATTATCCTCCGATCAGATGGTCGTTCGATTTCAATGACCAAGGTTGACATCTAGCAACATGCCAAGGCCCCAAAATGAGAAGGAAAGATATATACCCATTCTGTATGCGATTTACATATGATACGGTTCCTAGCCTCACTGTATCCCCATCATTTGACATAGGGTATGGAAAGTGTCTACCCATATAGTCAAAGGTATGATGTTGATAGTGTCATGAATCGTGCTAACCCAAGAATCTCACATGATTCTTCCTCTGCGGCCACAGTCTCAAGCACTGATCACACATATCAACCCGCGAACTGGAATATTACTCTTATAAGAAAATATTATCCGAAAGAGTGGCGATTCTCTGTTGTATCTTTACAAACTTCATGTGTTTCAACAAATGACCCAATCATACCCTTATGACCAGATGTTTTGAACCGGGGAAGGAGAATGTCAAAGTCATTTGATCCACACATAAGATTGTAAAGACTTCAAGTCTAAGGACTAGGTCATTCAATCGATACATGAAAGTTCTCATAGACACATGGGATAAACACTCCATGTGAAAACTTTCGGCGGTCAATTCGATGGACACGAGTAACTCATGCATCCATGTGATACACCAAGCGGACAGATCTCCGCTAGTAGCCTATGAGATCGGCTACCGCAATTAAGGGCAGATCATATCATCATGCTAGTCTCTCTACTTTGTGAACGCCCAGATTATTCATAAAACTATGACTAGGAACGTTTAAGAGTAATGATTCTCATAAGGCGTGGAAGCCATCATCTTATTACTTCAAGGGCTTTATTACAGTGTTTGATGATTCATATAATTTATGTAAGACAAGTATAATAAAGATTGCCATTTTATTAATTAATGAAAATATTACAAATACATGTACATATAGCCCATCCACAAGTTGGGTATAGGGCATATCTCTAACAATCTCCCACTTGCACTATAGCCAACTAGTATGAATCTGGACACCATACTCCTGGGTGTGCCTATCATGCTTTTGTTGAGTCAGCCCTTTAGTGAGAGAATCAGCAAGATTATCTTCTGTTGGCATTTTCTCTTTAATAACTTCTTTTCTCTCAACAATCTCCTTGGTGAGATGAAATCACCTGAGTACATGCTTGGATTTCTGGTGGGACCTTGGTTCCTTTGATTGAGCAATGGCGCCCGTGTTGTCACAGTACATCGTGACGCCATTCTTTATCGCGGGAAGCACTTCCAGCTCCGTGATGAACTTCTTTATCCAGACTGTTTCTTTAGCTGCCTTAGATGCTGCAATATACTCGACTTCAGTGGCGGAGTCCGCTGTGGTTGACTGCTTTGAGCTTTTCCAACTGACAGCACCTCCATTTAAAGTAAACAGATATCCTATTTATGATCTACTATCATCCATATCGGTCTGAAAGCTCGTATCACAGTAACCAATGACTTTCATCTCAGAACAATCTCCGTATGTCAAAAACACATCCTTAGTTCTTCTCAGATACTTGAGGATTGTTTTGACAGCTGCCCAGTGTTGCTCACCAGGATTTTCCTGATACCTGATCGTTATGCTAAGAGCATAAGAGACATCAGGTCTTGTATATAACATGGCGTACATGATCGATCCTATTGCTGAAGCATAAAGGATCCTACTCATACGCTATCTATCTGAATGAGTATGTGGACATTGCTCCTTAGATAATTTGATTCCATGATAAGTAGGTAAATTACCTCTTTTGGAATCTTCCATTTTGAATCTTTTCAAAACTTTATCTATGTACGCAGATTGATAAAGTCCTAACAACCTCTTAGATCTATTACGGTAGATCTTAATGCCGAGGATGTAGGCTGCTTCTCCCAAATCTTTCATGGAGAAATTTTGAGATAATCATTGCTTGGTGGCTTGCATCATGGGAATATCATTCTTGAGAATTAATATGTCATCGACATATAATACAAGAAATATAACAGCACTCCCACTACTTTTCCTGTAAACACAAGGCTCGTCTACATTTTTGATGAAGTCAAATTCTTTGATTGTCTCATCAAATCGTATATTCCAACTTCTGGAGGCTTGCTTGAGTCCATAAATGGATCGTTTAAGCTTGCATTCTTTATTATGATTATCCTTAGATGCAAATGTTGGACAATTATGACCCATAGAGTCACTATTTGTACAGATCATAGTGTTGTTGTACAAATTAACTATGTGACAAATGAGATTGCTCTCTTATCATTTGTGATTAGATCACCTAGATGTATAAATGATAGGAGGTCCCTATGATTTGTTCCTGGATTGAGAATGATATGAGACAGTATCAATCCACGAAGGATAAATCGTTAAATATCCCTAGTCAGTGTATTATCGAGATTGGACATCGATAAATATGTAAAAGACTAGTATTACACTTGTGCGCGTTGTGAGGGCACAACGACATAGTTCTCATATATATGGGTATAAGATACTCATGCAAGTGTAATAGGAGGTTGTGTTTTACCGATGGTATGGGAAATAGCTTCGCTCTAGATAGACCCCCTCGGAATTCCATTGGTAGTATGACTATGTGTCTATGGAAGTTCGAAATCAGGGTAGGTGTATTTGGTCTTAACCTGGGACTTGCACCGCTAATACTTGCGACAATCAATATACTTTGGTTGAGGTCGTCCAGGGCTTTAACAGGTTCTGTGTACGCCAATGCTGGGTATATTGAGAATCGTAGTGTGTTGGGTGTGATGTCAAGACGTAAGTATCACTTCAGTCATATGGAGATGATGGTCACGTAGGATACGGTACTAGTACTCTTAAGTACTGCAGTCATCGGGATAAAATGACATGGTCAGGTTTATCCGATTATAGAGACTAGTTACCAGACATCCGATATGTGCTTCGTACGTGGCAGACACAATTCCAGCCCCAGACCTAACACGTGATCATCCGATACTGGACAGAAATACGCAATACTACGTATACTACGCCTGATATAGATCCTTATTCCTGTAAGGATATTTCTGGAGAATTGGGTAGGCGTGGCGCTTTGCTAGAAGCCAACCTTGTCTTGTAAATCGATAAACGTAGTACGAGGTACTTACGTGTTCGGATAGTCCGACGACCGAATTTACTGCCAACATATTCGGGGATCTCATGGGTCGCTTCCCGAAGATTCACCGATGACGTATGACTGGCACTAATTAATATGGGATTAATTAGATGAGAGAGAAAATTAATCTGGGATTAATTGCGGAGATATTTTATCTGGGATAAAATTTCTTTAAAAGAGATATAACGATTAATTTGGAATTAATCGATTAATTAATATATTTGATATATTAAACGAAATTAGATTTTGACGCAGAATTAAAATTAGATTTTAATTCGGGCGAACGAGTTAATTTAGAATTAATTCATTAGCGACGTGAATAGTGATTTCGCTAAGCGTAATCATTTAATTACGACGCAACGGAAAATTCGTTAATTTCGGATTAGCGAACCCGAGCCCGGGATTATTTACGAGCGCATTCGCATTTCGAATTCGAGTCAGGCACGCAAGTCAAATCCAGCGTCAAATCACATGTCACTTTGAGTGATGTGACATTTGATTGATTATGTGATTGATTGTAAGTGATGGAAGTGGTTGGTTGGTCAAAGAGTGTAATACACTCAAGTTTACTTTTGTCATTTGGAATGAC
The DNA here is from genome assembly GCA_019454045.1 of Zanthoxylum bungeanum. Taxonomy (NCBI): domain Eukaryota; kingdom Viridiplantae; phylum Streptophyta; class Magnoliopsida; order Sapindales; family Rutaceae; genus Zanthoxylum; species Zanthoxylum bungeanum. The sequence goes on from SKCR01025478.1 coordinate 20,764, forward strand.
ATTTTACCAATTTGACTTTTGGAATTTGATATATGTTTTTGAAAATGTATTACCAAACTATCAATCACACATTTTATCTCTCTCACTCTACTCTCTATTATTCTCTCATCTCACGCCCAAGCTAGAGCAATTTCTCTTCTGTTTTGGTAGTTCACTGTCGTGAACCAAGAGGAAATGGGAAGCTTAGAGTCACGATTTTGTGGAAAAAAAAGGGAGTGCTAGCACACTACGAAGTCATGCGAAGGTGATAGGGAAGTCCACCCATGAGCCGGGAATCGTTTCACGAATAAAGCCGAAATCTTAGAGATGGAAAACAGCCACTGCCGTGAGCTGTGATAGTGAGCAGAAAGTTGATTTTGTTCGTCAAAGCGTCGCTCAACCGATCGATGTGAGTATTCCACGACTTCGTTGATTTGTATTCGCACATATTTCATGCTTGTTTATGATCTTGGGACCTTAGCTAAAACCAACAATGGCATCTAGAGCTAGGTTGAGCATGAAATTTGATTTAGGGTTAAAATTTGGGTAAAATGATTTTGAGCATGATTTGATTAAATTGGACGTTTGATATGCTTAAATCATGTTGAATTGAAGATTGATTGGATCAATTTCAAGAAAATTGGTTTGGAACATTTTTCCCCAAATTGGAAGGCTTGGCCGAATCCACCTAGTGCCCTAATTGTCTTGGATTTTTGTTTTTTGATTAATTGGATGAGTTGGAAACAATTGGGAATGATGATTTAATGTTAATTTGGATTTGATTGGATTGAATTCGAAATTGGACATGAAATCCCCTCTTTGGCCGAGACATGAGAAGCATGTAATTGGGTTTGATTTTGATCAAAATGTGTTGGACACTAATTGATGTAATTGAGCATGATTAATTAGGCTAATTGATATTTTAGAAATGTTCATTGGGTAATTAATTGTGTAATACACTTTATGTAATTTAATTATTTGGGCCTTAAATTGGATTTGGGCTTGCTATGTTGTTATTGGGCTTATTGGGCTTGGTTGTGCCAAGTTAGGTTTAGGCCAAATGGATTGGATCCAATTGGGCCGAAAACCGCATCCATAAAGCCCAAATGCGACTAATGGACCTTTAAAGTTTAATTGGGCCTAATGGGCCAAAATTGATTTCTAGGCTTATGGGGTAACTCCCGGATTGGATTTTAGTTATTCGGTTTGACCCGAGTTGACCAAAAGTCCACGCCTTAAGAAATTAATTAAAAGCCCTTTGGACTTTATTAAATTGACGTTGGACGTTAATCGGGCTTTGAGACCCGTAACGATTAAATTTGGAATTTAAGTCGTAAAAGGTTTATTATTAAAGTGTAATATTTAATTTGGAATTAAATAAGCGAATTAGAATTGAATGCATATTAAATTGATTTAATGATGTAGTTTAATTTAATTCGAGAATTCGTACTTTAAGTACTTATTCACAAAAACGAGTTTGACTCGAGCAAAATCAAATCGTTGTTTGAACATTGGATGATCACTAATTATCAGATTAATTAATTTGATTAGATTGATTGATAACATGCTTGTGTGAATACATGGTTGCGATGCATGAATAATGTATATCGGATGGATATTAGATGGGTGAGACAATTTTAGAAATTGTTGTAATAAATTTGATTTATTAATTTGACCTGCGTGTCCAGCCTTATCACCCCCTTATTCTTTGTATTCTCTTCTCACCTATTCCCCTCAATGTAAATGAGGTTTCTTTAGAAGTGTAGTGTAACGGGTAGAAGTAAATACATGTGCTAGCGGGAGAGAAAAGGGAGAGATTTGATCTAGGATCAATGTGTAAAGTATCCATCCGCATATCATTATTATTTATTTATATGCGCCTTATTATGTGTTTGGAATGCATGTTTAAGGGTGTATGATGATGAGACCTTAACAAAGATAATAAATTGGTTGCCAATTTGCACGCGAAAAACACTCGCTCAATATTAAGCGTCTTTCCTTCCATTGAGTGATTCTCACTCAAGATCCGAGACTGGCATTGGCTTGTTGGCCAAAGTCAAGGCCTTTGTCCGTCGAGGATGTGTTTGAATCACGAGTGCTTTGTTCCATATCAGTGTCTTGTCCAAGTTGTGGTTTGTGGCCAAAGTCAAGACCACTTCTTGTCCATCGACATTGATTATGAAGCTTTCCATGGTCAATGGGTCGCGCTTAACTGGGATCACTAAGTTTTTTGTGCCAAAGCCAAGGTTTAGTTGATTCAGAGGAAAAATGTTAGGTAATACATTAGATGTATTGGCATGTATAAGATATATGTTTCGAACTTGGATGTCCCCCCTACCGGATCTAGGAATTGGATTGGATCCAATCGATCTTAGAGATCTACCTAGTTAATTATCATACAATTTGTTGGCCAAAGTCAAGATTGTGTGATATTTAACGGGATCCTAGCCCACTAGGAAACACGGTTTCCCGAGTACTCGACAGAGGGTTAGAGGCTCGCCGAAAAATAGTGGGAGGCAAGAATTGAATTTGCAATATTCGTTTAATTACTTGCCATACGCGCTCATTCAAAAATCATTCATCAAATAAATTAAATGTTAGTTGGACTAATATTTAAATTGTTGTTTTAATAAATAGTTGGACTATGTTCAAACAATTCATTTATAGTTGATTTTATAATTGGATTATAGTAATCAATATAATTGATTTTAATATATCAAATTATAGTTGATTAAATAGTTGGACTATTGTAATCATTATAATAAATAGTACGTAAATTGTTGATTAAGTAGTTGAACTATTAAAATTAAGATATAATTGAAAGATTGACATTTAAAACTTAATCCTAGGGAAAATGTATTTAAATGGTTTAATTTTTCAAATTGGGAATTAAATTTCAAGATGGTCCTGGAAAAATAATAAGTTACTTTATTTGATAAAATAACATATTAGGCCTAAACCCGGAGTTAAGCAAATAGTAGAGCATAATCTTTGGAAGATTAATGTGATGATAACTTTAGTGCTTAATCCATTTAAGCTTGTCGTAGTAGACTCTTTAATTTCTGAATCAGAACTAAGGATTAGATCCTTAAAGTATGATAATGAAATTGAAGGATCTTCAAATAATCTATCTTAGATTTTAGAAGTACTAAATTGCAATAAATAACTCTTGGAGAGTTAATGACTATTCTCAAGGAGACATAGTCAAAGTTTGCAATTAGGCAAGTAGCGTAAGGCGCACCATACTTCGACATTCTAGAAGGCCAAAGGCTTCTGGAGTGTGGAAAAGGGCAAAGGCAAAATCATTATAATCTTCTAGGAAGATAAAATGACATATCCCAAAATGTCTTCTTAAATTGTGGCAAACGGGATCGCGGAAGCGTGACTGCCGTTTGGACAAAGCAGACATGAAGGAATTGAAGACGAGCAAGGCTCTGACTTCAAATATGTTTGTCAACATTATGTTCACTACTAGTATTAAAATTAGATTTTAAATACTTGGTGTGGAACATAAAATATATGTATTGATGTTCAGAATCTGTTTTGAACAAGATACTGACTTCAATAGAGATTTATCTACGAAACGGAAACGGGACGAAATTCGCTGTTTTGACCGTAGATACCTAAGTTTAGGAACAACCTTCGGGTGTGTACTTAAATTAGGAAACTGTTATAATGTAACTAGTTTGACTAGAAACATTATCTTTATATCAATGTTTAACCCGCTGCAGGTGAACCTTTATATTCTAGAACACTAAAGTGTTTTATTATATAATATGATATTGAGATAAACACATTAGATGTGAATAACAGAATTTATATTTTGAATATAAATAAATCTCAAATATATATTATGACAAACAAATAGCTCAAACTGATTTGATCAGAAGAAATTTATATGTGGCATTGTAGTCTGTGACACAATTAAACAAGAATCGTATATCCGCACTTTTAAAGAGTGGGTACTAGCACTAATTTGATTCTACTCAAATAAAGTCTACGAATCTAGTTTATTGGACAATGTGCCTAAAACATTATTTACTTGGTAAAAGTGTAAGTGTCACCGATCTGTAAGCCCTAGTTCATAGTGAAGCAAGTGGGCCCATGTCTAGCTAGGCTAGATGTGGATATGAATATTTCGTGACCTTTACGGATGTGGCATCGCGTTATGGTTATGTGTTTCTTTTGAAACACAAATCGGAAACTTTTAAAGTTTCGACACGAAATAGACAAACAGATCGGCTAAAGTATTAAACCATCACGGTAAGACCGTAATGGAAAATACTTAAGCAATAAGTTTCTAATATACTTGAAAGAGTATAGTATTCTTTCAATGAGGACTCCTCCCGGAACACGTCAATTTAACGGTGTGTCCGAACAGAGTAACTGAATTTGTTAGACATGATAAAGGTTAATCATGAGTCGCTCTGAGCTACAATTTCCATAAACAAATAAGCATTAACAGTGCAGAACTTATTTTGAATAAGGTTCCATAAATATCTGTTTGACAGATATCATATTAGATATTAACAGGAAAGAAACCAGATTTCTCATTCCTGATAATTTGGGAATGCTAGGCATATGTTTGGATGATACTAAACTAGAACCAAAATCGGATAAGTGCCAATTGTAGGTTATCCTAGGGATACCATAAGTATAGTACTTATACAACTCACTAGAGAACAATGTAATTGTTGCTCACCATGCGGTTTTCCTAAGAGGAATACTGATATGCAGTGGTAAGTGGGAGGATAGTAAAACTCGATGAAAATTGGAGTAATACTATTCCTGGCACCGATCCTTAATGGAACATAAATAGTTCATCAAGGATGAAACTATACCATAATCTTCGAATACACAAGAACCGCGTGAGTCGGAGAGAGTCAGAAAACAACCTGGGGTATGGGTTTCTGATCTCACCTCATAAAGATGTCTATCTTATTGAGGTATACCAACTGACTACGTATGAGGAAGTGATACAAGGTATCGACTTCCTATTATGACAAAGTGTCATGAGTCCAAATGGATTCCATGTATATCAACAAGTTTGGATACAAGTTGATATACCACAAAGCATTGTGCTTATTGGTACTATAAGTCTTCAAGGAATACATACATGGATGGCAACATACCAACGTACTAAGCTAGGCTTGTAGCGGAAAGGTATCGTTATCAACATTGTGTTGATTACGATTCAACATTTTAACTGTTGCCACGGTAAATCCATTTGGATAATGCTTGCTAAAGCTACGTGTTTCATTTATGAAATATGTCAGCTTAATGGGAAAATCACTTTCCTGAAAAGGAAACCTTTTGGAGGATGTTTAAAACATCATGTCGGTTTTGTCGTACCTTAACTAGCAAACAAGGTTTGCAGGTTATTCGATCCATGTTTGGATTGAAGCAAGCATTGAGTTCTTGGAATTATCGTTTTGATGTAATCATAATGATTTATGATTTAATTCAAAACGTAAATGATTCTTGGGTATATAATAGGGTTAGTGGGAGAACACTAGCAGTGGCTGTCCATAAAATAATGATAATATGTCATTTCTTGGAAATGATATTCCCATAATAAAATCGGTGAAAGCTTGGCTTTCAGAAAACTCTCCGAGAAAACTCATACATTGAAAAATGTTCGCGACCTGGTGTCTCATACGCTTTGAGCATATGGATTCACAAACAGGCTAATCCAAGTGATAGTCACTGGATTGATGTTAAGAACATCCGTTAGTATCTTAGAGGACTAAGGATGCTGTCTTAATCTGTGGAGAATGAGAACTTGAAATGACTGGGATCACTACTGCAAGTTTCCTAAACCGGTAAAATGACTATAAGTCGCAAACGGTACTATACAGTTTGAATAACGGAACAGTAAGCTGGAAATCTTCCAAGCAAGATACTGTTACCGAATAAACAATAAATGCGGAATATTGCTGCAGCTGAGGCAGCAATATAAGCCTTCTAGGTCGATAATAAATCTAAGTAGATTAGATAAAATTATGTTAGCAGCTGAGCTAGGCTGCAGCGCAGGCTAAAGAATTAATGGTCTCATCAACGATCCAGATACATACTTCGATATTCATCTGATTCGTTCGGATCATACATCATGGCGATGTGATGATAGTATAAATCGCATCAGATGATAATCATGCAAATCCGCTGACAAAAGCCTTTTCTCAGCAGTTTGAGCCAACCGTACATAGTTCGGGTGTAAGACACTAGAGTGACTGGCTATAGGCCAAGTGGGAGATTGTTGGACAATTATGACCCATAGCGTCACTATTTGTACATATCATGGTGTTGTTGTACAAATTAACTATGTGACAAAGGAAATTGCTCTCTTATCATTTGTGATTAGATCACATAGATATAAATGATAGGAGGTCCCTATGATTTTTTCCTGGATTGAGAATGATATGAGACAGTATCAATCTATGAAGGATAAATCGTTAAATATCCCTAGTCATAGTATTATCGAGATTGGACATCGATAAATACGTAAAAGACTAGTATTACACTTGTGCGCGTTGTGAGAGCACAACGGCATAGTTCTCATATATTTGGGTATAGGATACTCATGCAAGTGTAATAGGAGGTTGTGTTTTACCGATGGTACGGGAAACAGCTTCCCTCTGGATAGACCCCCTCGGAATTCCATTGGTAGTATGACTATGTGTCTATGGAAGTCTGAAATCAAGGTAGGTGTATTTGGTCTTAACCTGAGACTTGCACCGCTAATACTTGCGACAATCAATATACTTTGGTTGCGGTCATCCAAGGCTTTAACAGGTTCTGTGTACGCCAATTCTGGGTATTTTGAGAATCATAGTGTGTTGGGTGTGATGTCAAGAAGGAAGTATCACTTCAGTCATACGGAGATGATGGTCACGTAGGATACGGTACCAGTACTCTTAAGTACTTGCAGTCATCGGGATTAAAATGACAAGGTCAGGTTTATCCGATTATAGAGACTAGTTACCAGACATCTGATATGTGCTTCGTACGGGACAGACACAATTCTAGCCCCAGGCCTAACACTTGATCATTCGATACTGGACAGAAATACGCAATACTACGTATACTATGCCTGATATAGATCCTTGTTCCTGTAAGGATATTTCTGGAGAATTGGGTAGGCATGGCGCTTTGCTAGAAGCCAACCTTGTCTTGTAAATCGATAAACGTAGTACGAGGTACTTACGTGTTCGGATAGTCCGACGACCGAATTTACTGCCAACATATCCGGGGATCTCATGGGTCGCTTCCCGAAGATTCACCGATGACGTATGACTCGCACTCTAAATTAATATGGGATTAATTAGATGAGAGAGAAAATTAATCTGGGATTAATTACGGAGATATTTTATCTGGGATAAATATCATTAAAAGAGAGATAACGATTAATTTGGAATTAATCGATTAATTAATATATTTGATATTTAAACGAAATTAGATTTCGACGCAGAATTAAAATTAGATTTTAATTCGGGCGAACGAGTTAATTTAGAATTAATTCGTTAGCGACGTGAATAATGATTTCGCTAGGCGTAATCATTTAATTACGACGCAACGGAAAATTTGTTAATTTGGAATTAGCGAACCCGAGCCCGGGATTATTTGCGAGCACATTCGCATTTCGAATTCGAGTGCGGCACGCAAGTCAAATCAAGCGTCAAATCGCTAGTCGCTTCTAGCGTCACATCAAGCGTCAAATCACATGTCACTTTGAGTGATGTGACATTTGATTGATTAATGTGATTGATTGTAAGTTATGGAAGTGGTTGGTTGGTCAAAGAGTGTAATACACTCAAGTTTACTTTTGTCATTTGGAATGACATTTTATCAATTTGACTTTTGGAATTTGATATATGTTTTTTGAAAATGTATTACCAAACTATCAATCACACATTTTATCTCTCTCACTCTCCTCTCTATTCTTCTCTCATCTCACGCCCAAGCTAGGGCAATTTCTCTTCTGTTTTGGTAATTCACTGCCGTGAACCAAGAGGAAATGGGAAGCTTAGTGTCGCGATTTTGTGGCAAAATTCGGAGTGCTAGCACACTACGAAGTCATGCAAAGGTGATAAAGAAGTCCACCCATGAGCCGGTAATCGTTTGACGAACCTTGGAGCTCAAAACTTGGAGACATAAAGCCGAAATCTTGGAGATGGAAAACAGCCACTGCCGTGAGCTGTGACAGTGAGCAGAAAGTTGATTTTGTTCGTCAAAGCATTGCTCAACCGATCGATGTGAGTATTTCGCGACTTCGTTGATTTGTATTCGCACATATTTCATGCTTGTTTATGATCTTGGGACCGTAGCTAAAACCAACAGCAAACCCCTTTGGTTGTGTCATATAGACTTCCTCTACGAGGTTCCAATCAAGGAAAGTTTTTTTGACATCCATCTGCCAAATCTCATAATCAAAGTGTGCAGCTAGTGCCAGTAAAATTCTAATGGACTTTATCATTGCAACAAGGGAGAAGGTTTTATCATAGTCAATTCCTTGGATTTGTCTATAACCTTTCGCCACCAACCTAGCCTTATAGGTTTGGATGTTGCCTTCTACATCAGTTTTACGCTTGTAAATCCACTTGCAGCCTATGGGTTTGATCCTTTCAGGTGCATCCACCAAGTCCCGGACTTGATTCTGATACATATAGTCTATTTCGGATTTCATGGCCTCAAGCCACATGACTGAATCAATGTCAAGCATTGCTTCTTCATAACTGGTGGGATCGTCATTAGCAATGACCTGATCATGTTCTTTATCAATATGGAAACCATATCTTTCAGGCTCATAGCTTTCCCTACCAGACCTTCTAAGTTCATAACCTTGTGGTTGTTCCGTCGCTACCCTTTTGAGGGGCCTGGGGTTTAGTTCTATGTTAGCTTGTTCTTCTCGTACCTCATCGAGGTCAAGTCTACTCCCACTATATTTCTTGAGAAGGAATTCATTCTCTAGATTTTTAGCATTTCGTGAGACAAATGTTCTTTGTTCATTTGGGACGTAGAACACGTATGCTCTTGAGTTCAAGGCATATCCTATAAACTTAAATTTAACTGCCCTATCATCCAATTTGTTAGTTTGTGTGAGCTTAACATATGCGTCACATCCCCAAACTCTTAGATAACTAAGACTATGACGTTTCCCAGACCATAACTCATATGGTGTTTGACTAACAGTCTTGGAAGGAACTTGGTTTAGTAGTAGTGTTGCAGTTTCTAAAGCAATACCCCAAATTGAAAGAGGTAGATCTGTGTCTGGCATCATTGATCGGACCATATCTAATAATGTCTGATTTCTCCTTTCGGAGACCCCATTATGTTGTGGAGTTCCCGGAGGAGTCCACTGGGAAACAATGTCTTTTTCTCTCAAGTAATCTTGAAATTCGTCGCTTAAGTATTCACCACCTCGGTAAGACCTTAGTGACTTAATACTTTTATTAAGCTTGTTTTCTACTTCAGCTTTGAAGACTTTGAGTTTCTTAAAGGCTTCAGATTTGTACCGCATAAGGTACACATACCCATATCGCGAGTGATCATCGATAAAGGTAATGAAGTAGGAGAATTCACCTCTAGCGATGACTGACATTGGTCCGCATACATCGGAGTGTATGAATTCTAATGTCTCCGCTGCACGCTGTCATTTACCTTTGAAGGGTAATTTGGTCATTTTACCAAGTAAAAAAGACTCACAAGTTCCATAAGGTTCATATTTGAAGAGTCTGAAATACCCATCCTTATGTAGCTTATTTAATCTTGTTTCATTGATATGACCTAAGCGACTGTGCCATAGAAGTGATTCATTGAGATTATTCGAGTTAACGTTGTATATATTAGAGGTTGAACATTCTTTGTTAGTTTGTAAGACATAGATACTATTATTCAAAATACCATCTCCATATTTATTTCATTGAAATAAATAGAACATTCATCAAAACTTATTAGGCATGAAAAGCCTTTATTACCTATAGAAGAAATTGAAATGATGTTCTTTACTAGAGAAGGTATATAAACACAATCTTCTAAGTCTAAAAGTAAACCATTCGGAAAAAATAATGAATAAGTCCTCACGCACAATGCAGCCAGATTTTCTCCATTACCCATGCGTAAGTCAACCTCCCCATGACGGAGTCTCCTACTGTTCTCAGGCCATGCACATTGTTACACAAGTGAGTCACACAACCGGTGTCAAGCACCCAAGTAGAAGGTTCAGAGTTTTGAGAATATAGTTCAATCATATACAACATACATGAAGCATTGGGCTTCTTGGCCTCTTGGGTTTCCCTAGCTTCCTTGCCTTTCAAGGATCTGCAGTCTTTCTTCCAATGACCCTTCTTTCCATAAAAACAAACATTTCCCATTTCCTATTTTCTTCTCCACCTTACCATTGGGATTTAGGTGATCTGGAACCTTGGCCTTTCCCTTATTTTTCTTTGGCCTCGTGGCTTCAGGTCCGTACCCGTAAGCATGACGGAGGTTTTAAGCTCCGGTTTCAAGTCCTTCTCTACTTGCTTTATCAGAATGTGCAATTCTACTAAAGTATCTTCTTTATCAGACAGATGAAACTGCATAATAAAGTTAGAAAAGTCTTTTGGTAAGGACTGAAGAATTAGATCTTGACCTATCTCATGATCCATGATGAACCCGATGTTGGCCAATTTTTCAATGTGGCCAATCATCTTAAGCACATGTCCACTAACAGATCCTTCCTTATACCTTGTTTGGAATAAGGCACATGACACTTGGAATCTCACGGTATGAATGGAAGTTGCATACAACTCCTTCAAGTGAAAGATGATGGTTTGAGCATTTATATCTTCGTGAGCTTTCTGAAGTTTGTCCGACATAGAGCCAAGCATTATGCAAACTGTTTGCTCATCATCATCGACGTGTTTCTTCCAAGCATCAAATGTATTTTGGTCAGCATCTTCTGCGGGTTCAGGGGGAAATGGTCTTTCAAGAACATAGAAAATCTTTTCTTGTCGTAAGACAATTTTAAGGTTTCTAAACCAGTCATTGTAGTTGTCCTCTTTGAGCTTATGCTCATCAAGGATGGAAAGAAGTGATACTCTGTTTTCCATTTGAATGTTTGTTAAATATTTTACCCACCAGTTAAGAGAGAATGTTAAAATTAGGAATATGTTTTCATTAATGTTTCATAATAACACGGGCTTTTAATATTATGAAGTAGCTCCCACTCAATTATTTTAAATTTTAAGCAAATCGCATCAACCCCAATATGATGGATTTCTTGTGGGCAAGGATCCCATTATCATCATTTCATAACTCCGACTAGGGCCGCTCGTTATAAAATACGATAATTAGGTAGGTTCCCAACCAATTTATGATATATATCACATGTCATAGCGTATGCTAGTCCTTGTGGACACCCAATCTGTGCCACTAAGTTATAAGATGACGGTGCGTAATCACACGCGTTATAACACAATCGCACGTATCGTTCAAGTAGTATAAAAAGTATTGATCCCACGAGGACTTAATACCTAATCTATTAATTTTATGAGGTCAAATGATTACTAGTATCTAACAGGTTGATTGATTGATTTGAAATGGTGATGATTTTGAATTTAAAAACAAGTAAATAAAATTGCACGAAAGTAGGTTTAAGAAAATTCAATATTAATAAACTATCTAGGGTTGTGAATCTTTCTAATATCTTTTAAAAGATGAAATGGTTATTTCATGTTTGTGTAATATATCGGTTTACTAACCTGGAACACTAAATTATGCGAAAGCCTCTGTCGATGGTCATGTTGGAGTTTCTACGGCCCCAAGGATCGAATACAAAGCAAGAAATAAACATGTGAATACATCGAGGGAGTTACGGAATACTCACATCGATCGGTTGAGCGACGCGAGAGGCAACAAAAATCTGATTTTCTACTCACTAGACTGCTCGGCAGTGAGTTGTTGTCCTCTACCATTTTCGGCAATCAATCTTCAAGAATCCAAGCTCCAAGCTTCGTCAAATGATTTCCGGCTCATGGGTGGACTTCCCTATCACCTTCGCATGTCTCTCGGAGTGCTAGCTGTTATGAAATTTGCCACAAATTTCCACTTGCTTCCCTTCACTCTCTCGTTTTTCAGACCAGAAAACAGAAAGAATGAAGCCCCTCTTGGGCGTGTGAGAGAGGAGAGAAAGAGAGGAGAGATGATTAAATGTGTTGTTGTGTTTTAAGTGTATCTAATACACTTTATCCATTTTAAAAAAACAAATAAATGAATTACCAAATATTTGACTTTCCAAAAGTCAAATACAAAAGCTTTCCAACAACTCCAACAACTCACATCACTCACATCACTCAATCAAGTGACAACTTGTCACATCACTCAAAGTGACATTTGATTTGACGCTTGATGTGACTAATGATTTGACGCTTGAAGTGACTTGCGTGCCGCACTCGAATTCGAAATGTGAATGCACTCGCAAACAAGCTCGGGCTCGGGTTCGCTAATTTTAAATTAATGAATTTTCCGTTGCGACGCATTAAATGATTATGCCTAGCGAAATCACTATTCACGTCGCTAAAGAATTACTTTTATATTAACTCGTTCACCCGAATTAAAATCTAATTTTAATTCCCCGTCGAAAATCCAATTTCGTTTAATATATCGAATATATTAATTAATCGATTAATTCCAAATTAATCGTTATCTCTCTTTAATTGATATTTTATCCCAGATAAAATATCTCATCAATTAATCCAGAATAATTTTCTCTCTCATCTTTTAATCACTGATTAATTAAAGTGCGAGTCATACGTCATCGGTGAATCTTCGGGAAGCGACCAATGAGATCCTCGGATATGTTGGCAGTAAATTCGGTCGTCGGACTATCCGAACATGTAAGTACCTCGTAATACGTTTGTACCGATTTACAAGACAAGGTTGGCTTCTAGCAAAGCGCCATGTCTACCCAATTCTCCAGAAATATCCTTACAGGAATATAAGGATCTATATCAGGCGTAGTATACGTAATATTGCGTATTTCGATCCAGTATCGGATGATCACTTGCAAGGCCTGGGGCTGGTACAGTGTCTACCCCGTACGAAGCATATATCGGATTACGAGCAACTAGTCTCTTTAATATCGGATAATCATGACCAAGTCATATTTCCCGACGGTTGCACCTTTTTAGAGAACCAGTTCTGTATCCATGTGCGATTATCATCTCCATATGACTGGAGTGACACTTCTGTCTTGACATCACACCCAACACACTATGATTCTCAATATACCCAGAAGAGGCGTACATAGAAACCGGTTAAAGCCCGGACGACCAAAACCAAAGTATATTGATTGTCGCAAGTATTAGCGGTGCAAGTCTCAGGTTAAGACCAAATACACCTACCCTGATTTCGGACTTCCATAGACACATAGTTATACTACCAATGGAATTCTGATGAGGTCTATCCACAGCGAAGCTGTTTCCCATACCATCGGTAAAACACAACCTTCTATTACACTTGCATGAGTATCATATACCCAAATATATGAGAATTATGCCGTTTGTGCCCGTCACAACGCGCACAAGTGTAATACTAGTCTTTTACGTATTTATCGATGTCCAATCTCGACAATACTCTAACTAGGGATATTTAATGATTTATCCTTCGTGGACTGATACTGTCTCATATCATTCTCAATACATGAACAAATCATAAGGACCTCATATCATTTATATATCTTGGTGATCTAATCACAAATGATAAGAGTGCAATCTCCTTTATCACATAGTTAATTTGTACAACAACACCATGATCTGTACAAATAGTGACGCTATGGGTCATATTTGTCCAACAATCTCCCACTGGCCTATAGCAAGTCACTCGAGTGTCTGACACCCGAACTATGTACGGTTGGCTCAATTGCTGAGAAAAGGTTTTCGTCAGCGGATTTGCATGATTATCGTCTGATGCGATTTATATGATCATCACATCGCCACGATGTATGATCCGAACGAATCAGATGAATATCGAAGTATGTATCTGGATCGTTGATGAGACTATTAATTCTTTAGCCTGTGCTGACGCCTAGCTCAGCTGCTAACAAAACTATATCTAATCTAATTAGATTTATTATCGACCCAAATGGCTTCTATTGCTGCCTCAGCTGCAGCAATAACCTGCATTTGTTGTTTATTCAGTAACAGTATCTTGCTTGGAAGATTTCCGGCTCACTGTTCCGTTATTCAAACTTTATAGTACCATTGTTACGACTTATAGTCGTTTTATCAGTTAGGAAAACTTGCTACAGTGATCCCAGTCACTTCAAGTTCTCCATCTCCATAGTTTAAGACAGCATCCTTAGTTCACTAAGATACTACGGATGTTCTTAACATCAATCTAGTGACTATCACTTGGATTGGCCTGTTTGTGAATCCATATGCTCAAGCATATGAGACACCAGTCGCGTACATTTTTCAATGTACGAGTTCTCGGAGAGTGTTTATGAAAGCCAAGCTTTCACCAATTATTTATTATGGGAATTTCATTTCCAAGAAATGACATATAATCATTATTTATATAGGACAACCACTGTCAGTGCGCTCCCATTAACCCTCATATATATACAAGAATCATTTCGTTTTGAATTAAATCTTAAACTATTATAATTACATCAAAACGATAATTCTAAGAACATAATGCTTGCATACCCAAGGTTGTTTTCTGACTCTCTCCGACTTACGAAGTTCTTGTGTATTCGAAGATTATGGTATAGTTTCATCCTTGATGAACTATTTATGTTCCATTAAGGAATAGGTGTCAGGAATAGTATTACTTTGATTTTCATCGAGTTTTACTATCCTCCTGACCGACGTAAACACACACGTATAACGAAGCGCACGTATGTTCAAGTAGTATAAAAATATCGATCCCACGAGGACTTAATATCAAAACTATTAATTTTATGAGGTCAAATGATTACTAGTATCTAACAGGTTGATGATTGATTTGAAATGATAATGATTCTAAATTTAAAAGCAAGTAAATAAAATTGTCGAAAATAGGTTTTAAGAAAATTCAATATTAAAAAACTATCTAGGGTTGTGATTTCTTCCAATATCATTTTAAAGATGAAGTGGTTATCTTAAAGTTGGGTAATATATTGATTTATTAACCTGGAACACTAAATCATGGTGTAAGCCTCTGTCGATGGTCAGACACAAATAACCCAGTTTAACCCAATTGAACCATATGTCTATGTCAACCAAATTATCTGGATTCATTAAGTTTAAGTTCCAATTATGGCTACCCCCGCCCGACAGGTATATTCCTCTCCTGTAAGGAAATCTATTAAAGGGTATCATCCTCAAGGAAGATCGTGGGCTATAGGTCTAAGGTCTTAAACTTAAAATCCCTATGTCTAGTTCATTTTAAGTTTACCAGTTCAATTTTATTAATGGCCAGTTAATAAAAAGCATTAGGATTAAGACTCAATAAATAAACCTTTATATTACCCAAACTATAATTTAACCCCCTATAAACCGGTGATATTGGATTTCATCACAACCCCAGATAACTAGCTTAGTTACGACACATATTTACGGGTAGTAAAAATTTAATAAATAAAGGACATAAAGTAAATTCTGAAAATTAAATACTGAAAAGTAAATTGCTGAAAAGTAAAAAAAAAAAGTAAAAAGTAAAAAGTAAAAAGTAAAAAGTAAAAAGTAAAAAGTAAAAAAACAAATAAAAGTAAATTACTGAAAGTAAATTGCTGAAAAGTAAATTACTGAAATTAAATAAAGTAAAAGTACAATAAAAGAAAATACTGGGGTTAGATGATCACTTTTATTATACTATTTTAGATATCTCCCTTAATATAATATATTAACTTTGCGTGATAATTACCAACCAGCCACATAGGCGGTATCCTGATTAAGTCAAATTAATAATTAATTACCAACCGACCAACCAGGCGGTTATCCATACTTAGTCAGGTTAAAACCAATTTATAATAATTTCCAACCGGCCAATATAGCGGTATCCTCATTAAGTCAGATTTTAAATAGTTTATATTTTATATTTAAGGGAGATTAATCTAGATAGCAATAATAAAAGCTTACCATTTACCCCAGCAAAGGGAGTACCTCCTCATTGCTTGAAAAATAAAAACTGCAAAAGTAAAGAAAGAAAAGGTGTGCGTAAAAGTAAATTGCGGAAAGTAAAAACTGAAAAGTAAAGAAAAGAAAGTGCGAAAGCCGGAAATTAATTACTGGAAGCTGTAAATAAACAAACAAGATACAATCTTCTTATTTATTCATTAGGAATTTCAAAGAGAAGAAAGTATGAATTTACAAATGAAATGGCTTGGTATTTATAGGCAAAATTTTGCCTATATCAAATCATCCATCAATTCTCCACCAAATCCATTATTAATTTCTCCACTAATTACTCCACCAAATCCATGATTCTCCACTAATTGCTTATCTTGTTTGGTTTTGATTTGATAATTTTTATTAATTATTTATTAATTTATATTTTGCTTTGAAAATGATTAATAATGACTTTAATAATTACACATCACACACTTCTGGATGGTTAATTAATTTAGGTCATGACTTCTTCAGAATTAGAAAATATTTACTCTTTCAAAGTTGTAGATATTTGAGTCTTCTTTAATATGGCACTTGAATCA